>JAYJMB010003311.1:0-14245 GCA_036873735.1 Pouteria campechiana
AAATGGAAGAAATTATGGAAGACATTAAGGTGGAGAAAGGAGCAAAGCAATGGAGTTTGGATGATGAACAAGTGGCTGAAGAATGAAGATTGCACGTTAAAGAAGCTGAATGTGAAAAAGCACTACTTTGACATAATTTTTGGTACCAATTGAGATGGATTCAGCTCAAGTATTAAACATATAATTTTTATCCCTTGAATGTATCTATCTAAAAAATCAAGAATCATAGGATTTAGATTTTAAACATGGAAGTTATGGCCAAACCCACTACAATTGTTTCAAACTTCAAGTCTACTAACAAAAATTTCAGATGTGCAAAACATGACATCATTTATGGTCCAATTTGGTAATAGAGGGGGGTTTTTAAGCAAGGAAATTAGGTTTTTTTGGGTTTACTTTTCACTTCCATTTTGAGAGTTCTTTTGGATGGTTTTGAGGGTGAATTCTTGAAGTTTTCTTGCGGAGAAGAAAGGGAGATTACAAGTAAGTAAGAGGATGAAGAAATGATGTTCTTCATTGTTATAGTCTTGTCTAAGGGAGTTATTTTGGTTTTTCTTATGAACTAAATCTCTTTCTCTAGGGTAAAAATGTAATCCTTTTGATATTCTTTGTTATAGATTGTTGGTTATTAATGACTATATGATCTTGTTTCATTCATGATGTTGTTTGCAATGATTTAACTTATTTTATTACTTGATCACCAATATTATGAGTTAGATTAATTATCGAAGCATGGTTAAGGTAGAGACTATATGCTAAACCATGAGCTCTCTTAAATAAAAAAGGGTAGATGGTTAAGTTAGACACTATATGCTAAACCATGCTATTTTGGTTCTTATGTTCTTAAGTTTAAAGGATTTTCACCTTAATTATACTACACACTATAGGTAATTGGAAAGAGTGAAAATAGTTAATTTAAACCTGCACACCTAATTGACTTGCATTATAACGGTCTTACTTTTGAAAGAATGAACCTAAGTAATGCATTGAATCTAACATTCCACAAGCAAAGGGATACCATCTTGTGGTGAAATCGGATCCTTCAACCTTTACATATTGCCAATTTTTCTAGATTATTATTAGTCATTGATTTTCCTATATTTTATCAAATTTTTAAATTTTTGAAATTACATCAATCATTACTCTATATTTATATAGTTATAAATACATTCCTTTTACAACTAGAAGAGTTCTGTAACTAAAATTGATTAAGTCAGTTTGACCATTCTCTGGAGGATCAACCCTTGCATTACACACTATACTGCTATACGTCTGTACACTTACAAGGAATTATAATTTAAACCATCATGTTTTTGGAGCCGTTGCCGAGGAATGGTTCCAAATTGATTTGATTAATTTAGTTATAATTTTTCTTTTTCCTTATTGTAGGATTATTATATTTAGAATTTTTAATTATTTCTTTCTTTCTTTTTGCTGAGCTGTGATTGTAATTAAAAAGACTAGATGGGAGAACATATGGAAAAATAGGGTGGCTCAACAAGCACAATAGTTGATGAAAGAGTTTGCATGCCATACCATTAAAGGATCGCCTTCATGCATTATTTTGCAAGAAAATGTCAGGAACTATGAATTAAAGCATATACAATTTGACACGCTTCCTTCTTTTTATGGTTTTGCTGCAGAAGATACTTTAACATTCATACATAATTTTTATGCAACTATCTAAAATTTTCCCTTACAGGATCTAATTGAGGATCAACTACGAATGAGATTTTTTCCATACACCTTGAAAGATGTAGTAAAAACCTTGTTTATGACATTGAATCCTGGTTCATGTACCACTTGGGATGTGGTTTACGACAAGTTCATTGATAAATTATATTCTTATGCTAAAACTGCAGAACTAGGAGGTATGATACAACTTTTGCTCAAATGGAAGGTGGAGCATTCTATAAGGCATGAGAGAGATTTAAAGCACTATTGACTTAATGTCCTCACCATCATATTCCTTTAGAGTTGATAATTCAATTTTTCTATGATGGATTGATATAACCATGCCAAGCCTTGATTGATAATGCTACAGGAGAAGCCATGGGAGAAAAGACCCCAAAGGAGACATATAAACTATATGAGATACTTACGGTGAACTCACAACAAAAAAGTGTTAAAGGTCTCTATGAAGATGTCAGAGCTTGCCAAGCAAATGAAGATGATGTGCTCCATGGTGATAAACTAGAAACAACCAATTCCTGCCAAGGTATGTCCTATGTATTTTTGGTCATTCATACAATGCTTGTCCTTCTAGGCAGAGTTTTGCAGAAGCCAATGTGACGAATTTCTACAACCAACCACCCCTTGATGATTCATATCCTAGTTGGATAAGTCATCATAATTTTTCATGGAACAATGATTCAAATCGGATTCAATTTGGAACGTGTTTTCAATCAAAGAAACCTACTCTTGAAGAAATATTAGAGAGTTTTATCCAGGCAACCCATACTCAGTTCCAGAACATGGCAGCATCCATGAAGATGATAAAGACTCAGTTGGCGCAAATTGTAAAGGTTGTACAAAGTCATACATCTATAGAGCTATCAAGTTAGCCTAAGCAAGTGAAAGCAACCACAACATTGGGAGGTAATAAGTTAATACATGATAAATTTGGTGATGTGATTAATGATTTCAATATCTTTGCAGTTGATGAGAAGGAGGTGAATGCAAGGAGAGTTATGTTTCCAATTCTCAACCCTCTACTCAACTACAAGCCACCACTACCACCTTATGATCCCCCTATCCCATTTCCTGGTGTTTGGAGCTAAAAAAAGTTTTTGAAAAACCTTATGATGGCAATGAGCAAATTCTAGCATTAGATGTTTTTCCATAAGAAAAAGTTGGTGAGATTATTGAAAATTCTAATAAAAGCTTAGAAAAGGAGGAGATTAAGGAAAAATCTTAACTGGAGTAATTGCCTCATTCTTTAAGGTATGCATCTATAGGCAATAATTTATGCTTTTCAATGATTGTTTCTTCTTATTTTATAGGTATGGAGGAGGACATGCTCATGCGATTCAAAGACCATACTGTGGAGTTTGATATTTTCAAGGAGATGGAGTTGTCCAATGAGAATAAGAATGACTTCAAGATAGATGTAATGGATGGAACTATGGAGAAGTTTTTGAGAGAGCCCATAAACACAGTTGAAGAAGATGAATTAGAAGATACTATATCATTCAATAATATTTTGGGAGCACTGACATTTTCTAAGCCACTACCAAGTTTCAAAGAATCGAAACACAGAAAAGCTAAATTTCATTTCAAAGATAAGAGGCCATAGTCAGGATGAGACTTTAAATCAAGGGCTTCTTGGGAGGCAACCCAAGATTTTTCTAAACTTTCTTTATTTTCTTAGCATTTAGTTTAGCATTTTTTAATTAGCGGAGTGATATTTTTGTTACAAAAGGAGGAATTTTGATTTTAGAGAATTGCAAATGCTCTTCCAAGTATTAAAATGATGTCAAGTTAACTCCAAAAGAAAAGGATGTGAATTCGCTTCATTTAGGGAAGCCCTTGATCTTAAATTTCTTTCATTATTTCACATTGAGGACAATGTGAAATTTAAGTTAGGGGGTGTTTTGCATTGGATTCAAGTGTATTAAGTTTTTGCATAGAGGATTTGCATTCAAGTGTATTTAGTTTTTGGGCAATTTTTTTTTAAATTTAGGTAAAATTTTGATGAACTTAGCTAAAGGAAATCCAAGAGCAACTGTGCTAATATGCTGGAATTGAATATGATGGATCTTGATGATCAATAATGTGTGCTGAGCTTTTTATTACCATTACACATGATTTAGAAGGAAGGTTAGATTCTACCTTGTGCTTCATTGATTCTTGTGATAAGTCTTTCCTTTTCATGATTGATGAAAATTTTATTGAGTATATTATATTATGATCATGCGAAGTGTACGTTGATCAGTTGATGATTTATAAATTCAATAACTTATTTTAGTTGACATAAGTATGTTGGAACTTGTTTGATTATCCCTTAGGGCAAAATCTTATATAACATGTTTACTTGGAAATGATTTAGGCATTATTTGATCAATTCGAGCCTTTCAAGCTAACCTAGAACATCATGTCACTAGTGTCTCTTTTGAACCTCATGAAAGAATGACGTATACAATGCATATAAAAGACCACATTTGACTTTCTTTCTTTAGCCTCATCATCTAGACCCTTTCAGCTTCAAAAACCATGCTTAACCAATAAGAGATACATTCTACACATATGATTGTTCAAGAGGTATGAGTAAAGCAAAAGAAATTAAGTTTGGGGGGATTGAAAAGAAGAATGCCGAAAGAAGATGAAAAGGGATAAAAAAGAAAAGAATCAACAAGGAATCATCTTTTAACTAGGGGAACCACATCTCTATGAACTCAATAGAAAACAAGTTTGGGGGTATAGTAATAATATAGACCATAATAGGGGGGATCACATCCCAATGAACTTGATAGAAAATAAGTTTAGGGGTGTGATAATTATAAAGCCCATAATAATAATAATAAAATAAAATAAATCCTAAAAAAAATTAAAAGAGTGAACATTCATATGCAATTCCATTATGATCTCTCACTTTCTAAATCCTTACTTCTTTTCTTTCTTAGCCAAACCTAAGGCCCCATTACAAGCTTAATAATGACCTATTGATCCTAGTGAACAAAGTTATTTACATTAGTGGAGAGGGATTATGAAAAGCAAGCTATGGGGTATTTAGTAAAGATTATTAGAATCACTGGTTTGCACATTGATGACTGAAAAGCATGCATGTAGCATGAAATTGACATCACACACACACATTTTTACTTCATGAAAGGATTGATGAAGCATGAGTTTCATGAGATTACTTGGTAGTATCTTGAATGATTTCTGAATTATATGTACATGTGTAATTTGTCTAGCATGTTCTTGATCATTTGAGAGAGATTATCCTACTTGATTTATGAATTCAAATTTTTATTTTGTTCGAGGATGATCAAAAGCTAAGTTTGAGGGTATTTGATAAGCTCATGTTTTACTATGTTTTAATACCTAGATTCACATATGTTTTGGATCCTCTTTTGATATAAATTTGGTGGTTTATAAGCATATTTCAGTAAACCTATACTTAATTTGGTTATTACTTGATAAGTAAATTCTATGTTGATTTAGTATATTTATTTGCAGATAATTAAGCAAAATAAATGGAAGAAATTATGGAAGACACAAGGTGGAGAAAGGAGCAAAGCAATGGAGTTTGCATGATGAACAAGTGGTTGAAAAATGAAGATTACAAGTTGAAGAAGCTGAATGTGAAAAAGCACTATTTTGACACAATTTCTGGTACCAATTAAGATAGATTCAGCTCAAGTGTTCAACATATAAGTTTTATCCCTTGAATTTATCTATCAAAAAATCAAGAATCATAGGATTTAGATTTTAAACATGGAATTTACGGCCAAAAACACTATAATTGTCTCAAACTTCAATTCTACTGATAGAAATTTTATATATGCAGAAAATGACATCAATTGTGGTCCAATTTAGGAATAATTTTAGGATTAGTTGGAAAATATATTCAACATAAAACTTGTATATCTTGAAGTTATCTTTCCAATGCCTTAAGAATCATGTAATTCTAAGATTTTATGAGGAAGTTATGGTTAAAATAATTTGAGTATCTCTAGTGGACAGCAACCTAGCATTTGCAACGCCAATCTGGGGCCCAACGGTACCAGTGGCCACCCTAAATTTAACAAAATTTCTTCTAAGTGCACAGGGGGGGGGGGGGGTTTAAGTAAGGAATTTATAATTTTTAGGGGTTACTTATAATTTTTAGGGGTTACTTTTCACTTCCATTTTGAGAGTTTTTTTTAGGGTTCTAAGGGAGAATTCTTGAAATTTTTTGTGGAGAAGAAGGGGAGATTGCAAGTAAGCAAGAGGAGGAAGAAAGGATGTTTTTCATTGTTATAATCCTGTCTAAGGGATTTATTTTGGTTTTTTTTATAAACTAAATCTATTTTTCTAGGGTGAAGATATTACCTTTTTTGATATTCTTTGTTATGGATTGTTGGTTATTAACGATTATATGATCTTGTTTCATTCATGATGTTGTTTGCAATGATTTAACTTATTTATTGCTTAATCACCAATATTATGAGTTAAATTAATTATCAAAGCATGATTAAGATATACACCATATGCTAAACCATGAGCTCCCCTGAATGAAAAGGATAGATGGTTAAGGTAGACACCATATGCTAAACCATGCTATTTTGGTTCTTATGTTCTTGATCTTAAAGGGTTTTCACCCCAATTATGCTATACATCATAGGTAATTGGAATGAGTGAAAACACTTGATTTAAATCTACACACCTAATAGTAATGATTTTACTTTTGAAAGAACGAACCCAAGTGAGGTATTGAATCCAACATTCCACTAGTAAAGGGGTATCATCTTGTGGTGAAATTGGATCCTTAGACCTTTGTAACTTGCCAAACTCCCTAGATTATTATTATTCATTGATTTTCCTAAATTAAATTTTGAATTTATGAAATTAAACCAATCATTACTTCATATTCATATAGTTATAAATATATTCCTTTTATATCTAGGAGAATTCTGTAACTAAAATTGATTAAGTTAGTTTTACCATTCTTCGTGGGATCGACGTTTGCATTGTACACTATACTGCTATATATCTGTACACTTGTATGAAATTATAATTTAAACCATCAACTATGGAGTGTGAAATTCGTGAATAGGAAAGTGAAATGGCAAATTGGTTGAATTTGGTGCATGGTGGATTCGTTAATAGGGCTATTTGGGTGTTAAGGATGTTAATTAAGGATTATAAATAGTTGAAATTGCATTAAACTTATGACACTTTACTAAAAATTTCAACTTAAATGATGCATATTAGATGTTTGATAAAATGCTTCTGTGAAAAACAAAATCGATTTGGATGATTTAAAGATAACCCTTAATTAGCCATTTAATAGGCACTAAAATAAGGCATTGAAGTTCTTAATGGATGATTAAAGAAGGCTAGAATTTTGGGCAGTAATATAAATAAGAGAAGATGCAATTTATGCACTTGGATTACACTAGAAAAACTTTCATAAGTGGACAGCAATATGGGTAGCAAAATGAACAAATTGTGACACCTAAGAATGAGGTTTAGTTTACTTTAAATGGTACATGAAATGAGGGAGGAAAATAGTTGGGTTTAAGCCTTGACATTATGATAATTCCTATGTTAAAATGAAGCTTAAGGACCTTTCATATGGTAGCTTAAATGAGTTGTAAATCTGAAAACTTTTAACTATTGAAATCCGTGTTGATAATGGTTTGCTTAAAGCTACCTTTGTATTAGATTGGCTACCTTAATGAAAATTTATTGTTGGTTTTAATGTTTCAAATGCATAAGTAGAACATGACATTGCCCAATGTAAATGGAATAGGTTACAATTGGGGAATTTCCCTTTAAGGAGCTGTTTTGTGGATACTGAGTTTACCAAATGTAGAAATGACTAAAGTAGTGTTTGAGTAAAAATCCCCAGAATTGGGCCATATGGAGTTCCAACTTGAAATGGATGATAATTTTCACTAGAAAATTGGTTGGTCTGTCTAATTGAGTAATGAGATAAGAATAAACCCTATGAGGTGATTAGGTAAGTTTCATATATTTTATGAATTGAGTAGACTTCCCCACTTAAAAAACATGTAAATTGAATGTTGGTGCATGTGATATGTATAGGCTATTCAATCATTGATTGGATGCTAAATCATAGAACTTGAAGATTATGAAATTGTACTCTATTAAGGTAAGTAGGCTCTTTTTCTTGTTCATGTGTAAATAGCCCATGATTACAAGCACCGTGTTTTCAATGATGTTTATTTTACTATGTGGATGTGTGGATTGTTAGAGATAGCAAGTATCCCATGAGTTGACATTGATTAATGTTTATTATCTTAGATGAACATGTGAATTTTGGGGATAGAGAGTAATATGAGCTTTTATATAAAATAATATTTATTATGTTATGGATTGAAGAATGGTATTATGTGAGAAGTTTGTTGGTCCCTTGATGAATGGTAGGTCAAGAGGATTGGGGAGGGGGGGGGGGGGGGTGGGGCGCAAGGGAATTAAGAGATATACTTAAAATAAAAGGAAGTAAATTTCACAGGACATACATATAAGATTTTTATAGTGGTTTCACACTTTTTGGGTTCCTACTCCACTTCTCTGAGTTAGTCTCCGCTAGTGATCCAAGTTCCATTAATACCTTGATCATACCTTAATCAACCTGATCAAATAAACATTGGTTTTTCGAGCTCACCAACTCACTCGCTAGTTTTCTGAGTTCACCAACTAACTTGTACACTTTCAGCAAGTCCTTCTAGTTGGTTTTCTCAATACATAAACAACAAGCACCTTGCTTGCTTTAACATATACTAAAAAAATGTATTTGCCTCTTACTTGGTAGATTTATATAGAAATTAAAAGCTTAAATAAATGAATAAAGTATGTAATAAGAACAAATATATCAAACTCCTCTAAAATTGAAGCTGATTTGGCTTTGAATGCTTTGATAGTATTGAAGCAGTTGGAGTTGAACAATTGGAAGAAGATGTTAAATACTCTTGCGCATGCTTGAGTCTTTTCATCTATATTTCTCTCTTTTTTGGGTGTATTATGTGTTGCTTTAGTCATCTTTTTATAACTTGTGAAGGAGAATATAGTCATTGCAACTTTTTACAATTTTTCAAGCATTTGGTAGATTTAGTATAACTTTTCGCATGTTGTTTGACTTACAATCCTTTGAGATAAGTCTTCAGAAATTCTAACATTATCTTATTGTAAGTTACCATTAGTTGCATCTTCTATTAGAGTTTTTGATGCACTTTTTCAAAACTTTTGAAATAATTCTTGATTTCTAATACTTTCAACGGTCATATTTTAGCTTCTAATAAACTTATAATGTATCTCTGAAGCTTGAATTCTTTTTCTGATATATTTCTTGAGTCTTGGCTTTTTGAAGATACCTTTGATGACCTTTTGATTTGCTTCTGAGGATCTTTTGAGTGCATGATCAATATTTTGAATTGCTTCTAAAAGGGTTTTGAGTGTAGATGTTTCTTATAAGCTTATTCTATATCATAATTATTTGACTTCTGAATCATCTCTAAGCCTTTGAAGTATTTTTGAGATTCTTTTTGACAAACTTCTGAGTGTAGAAACTTTCTCTGAAGTAAAGTATCTTACTTCTGACGTGTTTCTGAATACTATTGAAAATCTTCTGATAAGGTTCTAAGTTCATAAACTTCTTTGGAGCATATTCTATATGACTATTGTGCCCTTTTGAGACATCTATGAGACTTAGAAGCATTTTTGAAGTTCTTTTGACAAACTTTTGATTGCAGAAACTTCATTTGAAGTAGAGCATTTTACTTCTGAAAGTTTCTGGAGATTTGGAAAATGCTTCTGAATTACCTCTGAAGTATGAGACTACTTTTAAGTTAATTATGAAGTTCACGCTTTCTCTTTGAAGAGGATCTGACTTGTCTCTGAAGTACTTTTGAATACTTCTAAATTACCTCTAAAGTGATTTTTACTTAAGCATTCTTATAAATTATCTTCTTTTGAAGGCTTAATGTGATAAGCTTATAATTAACGATGTTTATTACTTGTAGTTAATCTACTTAATCTATTTTGAAATATAAATGCTACATCACTTGAAAAGTAACCTGTTAATACCTTAATTCTTCACTCATTTGTTTATTCATCATCAAAACTTAGATATTTAATTACATTCATCATCAAAATCAAGCTTAGTAGAGGGGTTCGACTTAACATTCTCCCCATTTTTGATAATGACAAAACATTTGAGTGATAAACCTTTCATAAAAATGTGCAAAATATGCAATGTGCTTTTATCTACTTAGTGGACTTGCCCCTGAATGGATACATTTAGTTATTTTGATATCACTTTAGTTACTTTGATATTTTTCCTATTTGTTACTCTGATATTTCTAATATTTCTCTCCATTTTTGTCATAATCAAAAGGACTAAAATGTAAAGATCAAGCAGGAGGTGAAAGAAAATGAGGAAGAAATTGCATTATAATCAGAACGAGTTGTACATATATGATAATAATTGAAGAACATGTGTACATTAAAGTGACGTAGAAAATGACTTTGCATACATGATAGAAGTTGCAGTAGAAGAAATGTATATACATTATAACAAATTTGGATACATCACAACAAGTATAGATATAGCACAACAAAATGAAGTAGTATCACATGGAAGAATAAGTATAGCCAGAAAAGAAAGATGTGAAGGAGAGATAGTAGTAGATTAGGGCTTTTTAGGGGTAGATTTTGGCTTTCTTGAGCAGGTTTTAGGAAAGAAGTTGGGGTCAGTGGAACGAGGAAGAATGGTGGTTATGGGGGTAGGTTGCTGAATGGGTGATTTGGAAGAAGACTTAGATGGCTCAGATATAGCTTGTTTAATTCTGGATGGGGAGGAGGAATGAATGTAGGATCTTTGGGTATTGCAGTGGGTGGTTCATGAGTGAAAACATATCTATAGGTAGAAATATAAATAAAGTCAATGCAGGATCGATATGATGGATCTAACAATTCAAGGAAGAACACAAGAATTTACCTTGACCATGTATTCTTCATAATACATAGTGATGCGAGAGAGTGTAGCCTTTTTGTGGATTTTGGAGGTGGGATTTTGGATCTTTTTTTTTTGGGTTTAGAGTGTACTTTTGGCTTGGGCAAAGTTGGAGGTTTAGGAACAAAAGGTGGTTTTCTTGAGGCTTTAGTTTTTGGAGAGGGTGGAGCTAGTTCAGGAGAGGGGGATGGTTTAGAAAAGCACATCTGAATTTGGTGTTGAATTGATGAATTAACAAGCTATGGATATGGAAGGAGAAGGTTGTTAACAATAGCTTGTAGATTGGCTTGGGAGAAAAATGAGAATTCTTCCTTAGTTAGAAAAATGTGATTGTGAGGTTCTTAAAGAGATGGAAAAGTTGTTCTAGGTGGCCTAGATTAAGGAATCAATTGAAGAAGTCTTTATGTATACTCATCTAATAATGACTTAATGTGTGATATTTGAATGTCATGTCCTTCGGGAGTGAGAGGAGGATCAGGAAGAAGTTAGATTTTGGAAAGGGAAACAGGATCAACGAGTTGTGGAAATGGTATTTCTTTGGGAGACATATTGAGGTTGTAGGATAGGTACATTTCTAATGTGGCTTGAAATTTAGAATATGTCATTCTAATGGGATGATAGATTCTCACTAGATAGTCAGAATTACATTATACTTTCTTAGGAGAAGGTTTTGGGGTTATCCTATGTTTAGTGGATGGAATCTATCATATCTAGTTGGGATGTCTTGTGAATCCCAAGAATCAAACCAATCGAGATATTCTTGTGGTCTTGGAGGAATGAAATCTATTCTAGAGAAGGGTCTTTGATACCTAATGAGAGTTCTATAGGAATTTGCAAGATAATCTTTTGGAAGAATTGGTAATGGTTCAATGGGTAGAAATTTTGGAAAGACTGAAGAAGGTTGTTTTTGAGGAGGGGTTAGAGGAATAGCTTCAGAGGGTTTAGCCTCAGGCTAGAGTGAATGAGTGTGAAGTAGGAGATGAATGTGTGGGGGAACGGATGGGTGATGGAGTTTTGTGAAGTGGTTGGTGAGAAAATGAGTAGGATGGTGAATGTTGAATTTGAAGTTGGGTTTTGACAGCTTCGATTTGAGCACTCAATGTATCTAGCTTGTGAAGCAGTGATTCCCAAATTGAGTCTATCTTTAAGTTGAGATTTGAGGTTTGGATTTCAAGGTTTGTTAACCTTATATAGATGAGTAGTAGATGACCTGAAAGAATGGTATTAATGTTTTGTTGAATTGAGTAGGTGGGTTGATGAGGTTGGGTATAGATGAATGTTGTTGAGCTTGGGTTGGTCTGGATGGTATTGTTGCTATACTTTCCTCTCTATCTTCTTGTTTTATCTCCTCTTAATTTTTTCCTATGGCTTCTTATCTTATGTTTGTAGCCTCTTCCACGTTTTATTACCTTTCTCTTCTTTCTTCTTCAACTCCAGTTTTCTTCATCTGCTCTTCCTTTCTTGGCTTCTGAAATACCCAGCCTTGTGGAGTTGGTTTGAAGCATATTCTCTTTAATGTATCTCTGTTTATTGTTTCTCTTTCCATGAACTCCTCTCCATCTTCTTTGGAAAGATTAACATTGACTATCCTAAGAAATTTGCTCATAATTATCCTATAAGGAAGATAATACATGGTGGATGTCTTGACAAAGTATAGTTGATCAGCCATGATTTGAGCAATATCTACCTTCTTCTTGTGGTTCATAGCACACAAAATTTTGGCTTTCTTTTCAAAAATCTAGTATGTTCCTCCTGACTTTAGATATATGTTATTGAAGATTAGCATATGAGTTAGTTTAAGATCCAGATTTAGATGGTTGACATGTAAGTAATTTATCTTCTCCTTAAATTTCTACTTTAGCTAGATCTGAAAATTACTCTGCTCTCTTTGATATCCATTCAACCTCTTGCTTTTCTATCTTAGGAATGTTGAATGCACCTCGTATGTTGTATGGAGATAGATTTATTTTTGTCTTTCCAATCCATGATTTTCTAGTATTATAGTTGAAATTGGTGACCAGGGCTTCAATCATTCTATTGTAACATTTATCCTTATAGCTCATAAAACTTTTTCGGCCTTGGAAGTTAGTCCAATTTGACACTTTTAAATTCAAACCATTTTCTCCAAATGCTTCGAAATCAAAGACTCTACCTTTCACAACTTTTCTATTTTCAAATCTTTCAACATATTTATTGTGATTAGATTTCTTATTGTCGTTGATTACCTATAAGACGTAATCTTCAGTTCTCCTTTTCTTCCTTGGAGTTTCTTTTGTTGAACTTTCTCTTCTTTTTATCTCAAAATCTATAGATGAGATTTTTACTTGTTTACTCACCCTCTTTATCCTAGTCATTTGAAGTAGATGAATTTTTGGAGGATCTTTGGCTTAAGGCTTTGAAGGAGAGGGTTTTTGGAAATTCTAAGGATGAAATTGAGAGTGTTTTCTAAAGATGAAGTAAAATGAGGATGATTATGAAGAGAGAGTATGTAGATGACGCAAGAACTTGAATCATTGATTCTAAGGGGGGGTTTGAAGATTGGGAATGAATGTGTAGTATTTTTGATGCTAGGGTTTTGTAGAAATTGGAGTCTTTGACATATGGTTTAAGAGATTCTGATGTTGTTACTATGGGTTGTCAGAACTTCTGTGCTTATAACCTCAAAAGTTTTGAGAATGTTTTAGCATGCGCTGAAAGGCTTCAGTAATAAAGTAATAGATCAGAGATTCTGAGGTAGTTAAACCCGTGCATCAAAGGATCTGAGGTGGTGTTTTAGAACTTCTAATGGTGTTTTAGAGAGATTATTTAATTGTGGAAAACGGTTCTAAAACTCTATTAGAGTTTCTAAAGTATTTCTGAAACATTCTAAATGTTAGAAATTCAACATTCATGAATAATCTTAGTCAAATCATGTAATCATTAATATTATTAAATAATTTAGTCATGTAGTATACAATTTATGCATATGGATCTAGTATACCAAATTCTCTTCTAATTTTACAAAATCTATCATCTAGAAGTGGTTTTGTAAAAATATCTGCTAACTGATTTTTAGTTGGTACACATTCTAAACAAATATTGTGATTTTGTATATGGTCTCTAATGAAGTGATGTATGATTTCTATGTGTTTGGTTCTAGAATGTAGTAATGGATTCTTTGTCAGATTTATGACACTAGTATTATCACATATAATAGGTGTATCAACATATTTTAAGCCAAAGTCACTAAATTATTATTTTATCCATAAAATATATGCATAGCAACTACCTGCAACTACTTGCAACTACATATTCAACCTTAGCAGTAGATAAAGCAATGGATATTTGTTTCTTAGAGAATCATGATATGATCATGCTTCCACGAAAATGACAAGTTCTTGAGATACTCTTCCTATCTACCTTATATCTTATAAAATCTACATGAGAGTACTCAACTAGTTAAAAGTTTGAACCTTTTGGATACCATTGTAACAACCCGGGCTCTAGTGCACTATTGTCCGCTTTGGCATAGGGCGCCCACTCACGGCCACTCCCCATCCTCACGGTTTTGTCCCGTTACCG
>JAYJMB010003312.1:0-14242 GCA_036873735.1 Pouteria campechiana
AAAAAAACACAAAACTCTCTCTCCCTCTCCCCAACTTAGAAATGTTCGTGGGCATAAAAAGCTCTTTTTCTGCCCCTCATAAGCAATTTCAAACGCAGGCTTCACTTCTGTAATGAATGGACTCAGAGGAAAATATTGATCATAGGAAGGACCATACACAATCAACATGCTCCAGGCATGCATGCACCATATAATGCACAATCACGAATGAAGATTTCCCCACATGACATCAGTCATAGGTCATGCATAATGTATGACGACACCAAAGAATCCACCCGCTCACATGAATGGTGGCTCACACAAAGATAGACCCTACATGATGAATGGTGCACAACAAAGGTGTGCATCACAAATTGGAAGCTCAGTATCTATGCTGAGGTACAAGCCTAATGATGACCTCCCTAGAGTGATGAGGGCCCCATAAGATACATAATAGTGCTTAATGGGATCACACTTGACTGAGCAAAGAATACATAAAGGGCCTCACTCATTCACCAATGTTCATTGTAAATCCCACAAGCTACCCTGAATTATTTACGCATGGGGAATGATTCAATGAGACTGGTTTCATTGAATTTTGGTGAAACCATCTATATTTGAACCAACCAACAAACTTGGTATCATTTATTTGGTCAAGACATCAAAAATCCTTTCAGTCTCACAATGCAAAAGAAAAAACATTATATTATGTTGTTAAAAAAAAAACATTTAATAGTCTATGCAAGTATTTATAAGATTTGGTATCACTACTCATCCATGTAGGAGGAACATTAAGGATGAGATAAATGTATAACTGCTCTCCTGTGGGTTACACAAACAATTAAAAAAATTAACCATTGTTATTGCCAGTTGAGTTTCTCCGATGGTCAAATTGAATTTAATCAAAATATTTTACCAAATTTCAGCAAAACCAGTTGCCACAGGTAATTTCTATAGCCTTTGAAAGTTCATGAAAAGCATATTCACATAACTTTCTTTAAAACACATGGGAATCAACACATGCCATCGCATAGCAAATTTTCATCAGCATACCAAAATGGCCCGAAAATACCATTCAATATACTTTAATTTAGGCTTAAATAATTTTAAAACCTTTAGTCTTAACACATTCATGCATTGCTCTGGCCATGAGCTTGTTGACCTATCAATCAAAACTACATTTTCAAACAACAAAGGCCACATACAATGGAGAAAGTTATGGTCTAAATGCCAACCCAGGTTTGAGCCTACATCCATTAAATACAGTTTGTATGATAATGTGTGGGCCCCACGTGTCCCCTTGCATTTGTTGCATGACATGCAACATGCCATCTAGGTTTGGGAAACTGCGCCGGCCAGACCCAAACCCTGCATCTCCAACCATGACCATAGCTGCTGGAATAGAGAGGGGAACAGCTGTCATGCTGCCAGAACTAGAAAAGGATAGAGAGAGAGAGAGAGAGAGAGAGAGAGAGACAGACAGACGAACAGACAGAGGTCGCCATCGTTGGAGAAGGAGTTCACCTCATCGGTTTCAGTCCGTGGTCGCCATCGTTGGAAAAGAGAAGGGACAACGAGAAAAAGGGAGGAATAGAGGGGGAAAGAGAAAAGGAACGGAAAAGGAAGAACAGAGGGAGATTTGGGGCGGAAAAACCCATCCCTTGTCTCTATGCTCGCTGGAAACAAGGGATGAGCCGCTGCCGTTGCCAGATAAGAAGAAGAAAGGGGAGGGGGAAGGAAAATCACGCCCCCAGAAGTTTGTTATCACAACGGGTAAACCCGTTATTCTCCCTTATTCTCATTTTCCTAAATTTCAGCAAGCCTAGCAAAGGAACTTTTAGGGACTTTGTTTAAAATCATTAATTCATATTAATGGGTGTGTTAGAACACAGATGTGTATTCAATCCCTAGAAATGGGGCTGCCTCTTTGAAATCAAATACTCATTAGAGAATGAATGAGAAAGGATAGAGGTGTTGTTGGGAATTTGATGGTTCATGAAAATAGAAGCTCATAGCTAAAAATTGCAACCATAAACAGTGGAACTATAGCTCGTTGCTTGCAAGGATAAAATTGAAATTCATATTGACAGGATTTTAAGGTATAAAAATGCATATTACCTCTTTTGATGAGGGGCTATTCACTTAAATCGTGAAATGGGATGGATGTTACATCCTTTCATGTAAGGCTACCCACATGAATAGGGAAGAGAAGTGCTAGAAACACTAGCTTTTCAATTGCCAATGTAATAACTAAAGTATGGTAAATTCTAGTTAGCCAAATTGAGAAAAATTTAGTAGATTTATGATTGGTTGTATGAACAATATATGAAGTAAGGCATTTCCCATAGGAACTTGATGGAAATGAGTTTAATATGATTAAAATATGCTCCTAAAATGTTTAAATAGGCAAACTTGGTAAAATATGGTGATTAAATAGTGATGAAGGTGTTGGAAACATTGGCTCTACAACCTAATAGCCTAATAATCAAAATAGAAAGCTATGAGCCTAAAGAGGGAAAATACCAAAATAAGAAAAATGTATATATTTATAAAAGTAAAGAAACCTTATTGATGTTTTATTTTTATATTCCTGGTAAAACAAGAGAGAAAGGAAAGACAGTTGCAGTTACAAAGGATTGTTGGGAAATATAACAACTCTCATACAAGAAAGGATAGTAGAAATTGTAAGTAAACTCTTACTCAAATTATTTGCAAAAGCATCCTTTTATTCAAATTGCATGTTTTCTTATATGTGATATTTCAATAATTTTGATTGTGAAATGTTCTTATACAACGTGGTGTTGGATGTTCAAATTGGTATTTAAGTCATGCATATCTTTTGATGAATTTTGTAAAATCCAAGTATTTATATATCTATCAGATTTGGATGATTTCATTAGAATTGATAAGTTACATAAGTTGGGCTTGCTGTAAAGAATGGGTAACAAAACTGGGTCAGTGCTAGTGTGATCATTGAACCTAGGACTACATGAAAAATTGAGTATGTAGCACGGCTACATAAAAGATAGATTATATATGGCAATGCCTAATTAGAATCTTGCATCTATAGATGCGTATAGCATACATGAGTTCATTATGCATGTGACAGCACGAACATGAATGTTTTGAAGTTTATAAAGTATAAATGATCATATAGTGTATGAATCTTGGAGTAAAAGATTTTAAATAATTTTAAAGAGAACCTGTTTATTTACTGAGCTATAAAGCTCATACCCATTTTGTTTTAGTGATCAAGCAGGAAAAAGGACTCCACACGACACGAGGGAGCTAGTAGGAGAAAGGAAAGTCAAGTACAGGAAAATAATAGAATCGTAGTAGTGATAGGTTGTGAAAATGCAAACCATTTGAATTTTTGTACCTAATGTAAAGCTGAATACTTGTAATTAAATCCTAACATGTGAATGATTGTAATAACTCAATATGTTCTTTTTGGATTATGCAATTTTGTTTCTTAGCTTTCAATGTAGTACATTTGAGATTGAACAAGTGTACAGGTCGCCCTAGTAGGTTAACAGATGTTCTAATTACAGGGAAAACTCCGTCGAAATTTAGAATCAATAATTAGGTGACCAACTTTTAATTCAAACGATGTCCCTATCATTGCTGATTATGCATTAAATAAATGGTGGTAAGATGAGACTGTCACATAATGTCCACCATCTGTTGATTGATAGTCTTCTGAAAATCCAAACCTCTATTTGAAGACAGGAAATTCTGGGGCTTACCCTATGTTCTATAGCCTCAGGCATCACTTAGTTTTATGATCCCTATCTTTATATTCTTAGGAGATAACTTTCTAAATGTTATCACAAAATTCCTCCTTATTGAGTAAGAACAGCATCCAATCAAACCGATTAATAGGTGACTTCAAGAACACAAGCAAGGACAAAACAAGTATGACCATTTTGCACATTGGTACTTAATATATTTTCAATCATTTGGAATCAAAACTCTCATCAAGTTTGTAACATGAGGATTTTTCTTCTTCTTTGTTGCTCCACAAATTTTTGGGTGGAGTATTCGAAACAATCATTACCTTGAGAAAAGGCGTAAAATTTCACAATGCAATTTTGATGATGAATAAGCGTACATCCTGAAGTTAGTCTCCACCATTACAAATCCCTACAGAAAAAAATATAATGGAATCATTAGGAATTGCAGATAAATTCAGGTTTCAAAAATCTAGAAAGCAAAGGTTCACTCTAGGATTTTGTTCCTAGGACTTGCAAAGTAACAATTTTCTCACATGCAGATGCAGGACACACAAGGGAGGGACCCAGGAGTGGAATAAAATTTTTATAAACAGGCAATGCCTCGGATGCTTCACATATACGTTGGCACATTTATACTATGTAATCTACTGCTGTCCAGAATGCAAGTTGATGAGAAAACACAAAAGTTGCCCAAATTGAATAGACGGTTGCTCCAGCAGTCTTGGAATTGTCCACCTTGTACATTTTCTCAGCACTTCCCCCATCTAAAAGGGGATCCATTGGTTTCATGGTATAGATCCCTAAGAGATAGGAACCATATCTAGAAATTCCTGCACACCAGTGAACTGTAAACTTGACAGCATGCATAAATGCTTTCTTGATGATAAAAGGGTAGAAATCTTGATTCAGGGGAGCTTCCTGTAAGCAACAACCATTCTACAGATTCTACACCGGAAAACCAAATAAACACCGTGATACAAGCTAATGCAAACAGAAATCAAACAATACTCTTCTTAAAAGAATTATTATCTGATAAGATTCATGCAATGATACAAGAAAAACAAGTAAAACAAAATCTCTGGAACCTTAAGATTTCATGGGAAAGCAACTAGAAATGATTATACATCATACAATCCTCTCGATTATATTTTAGTAAAATTCCTTTCATCTTAGTGAAAACATGCCATTAAACAAAGGATGAGAAATTTGTTGTGCATCAATGATGAATGCATGACAAGGACCAATATTAACCAATCATCCTACTCCAACCTCATTAGATTTCTTTCGAACTACTTTTAATTTCTGGTAAAAGAAAATAATACTTGTGATCCATTACAAAAAAGTTAATTTTCCATAGCTCCCTCATTGTTTTTTAAGTGAACATGCAAGGCACATTGTCACCTGCTTTAAAATCGACTCTATCCATTATTTGAGCTGAGAGATAATTTGACACTGCCATAAGAATCAAGAGGATCAAAACCCATGAAAAACATTAACAATGATCAAAAAGCATAGCAAAATAAACTTTCTTTAGAACAACTTGCATGGCCTTTAGTTTTTCTTGTCATTTTGGTGGGATTTAACTTTATCAAAAAATTGGATGGCATAAAAAAAAATTTACATGGTTAAAAATTACATGTTCTATATTGCTTGAAAAGGTCTAAAGAAGGTCATAATAATATCAATTTTACTCCAAATGCTAATGGACATTCCCTTTCAACAGGGACGTAAGGCCGTAAGGGTAATTTCAGAGCATTGGAAATTTGGAATGATGTGGGACCAAAAACCACAGTATCTAAAAACCAGTATTAATCAGTGAACACATCCAAATGAAAAAGTAAAGGAAATAAAGAAAAGAACAAGTAACAAATCTTCATGCTGACTAGAAAATTACCTACCTAAGCATAGGACCCTTCGGAATGGTACAACCCAGACTACAAATACAGGTTAATCAGGCTAAAATAAAAGGGTATACTGCCCATCCTGAATGTTAAAAAGTTAAATTTCAGGCAAAAACTTAAACCTGTTTGCGTGATGATGTGTCTGATAAGCTCACTGAAAGATTGGTAGCTAACTTTGTAGGAATAAACCAACAATCTTTCCTTCCCTGACAGGAAAACAATGTTCAGGTTTCCCAATAATTATAGAGTGAAATAATCTTAAGAACATTGAGTGAAGGTACAGTTTTATGGTTCACATCAATGTGGCAAGAAAATTGGATTTTAGCCACCTGCTGAAGTTTAACCAGTCCAAGGTCAGCAAGGTCCCTGATAGCACTTGTCTGAACATCAGTAAGGGTGCTCATGCTATATGCCTGCAGCAAAGATGAAATGCAAACAATCACCACAATCTATGAAAAAACAAATTACAACCTCTGTGCAACAACCAAAGTTCTGTGGTGCTACCTCACCCAAGACATGGAAGCTAAGCTCTAGTAGAAATGAAATAAGGTCTGCTGTATCCACACCTCTTTCCTAAACCACACAGAGGCAGACAAGAAGAGTATTAGCTCTCTTTATCTAGTACAAACACTGATAGATTGATACTTCTTTGGCTGGACAAATATTAGGAAATAAATAAAGCATCAAAGAATTGGAAGTAGAAAGGTTGTCAATACATGGAGCCCTAGGCTCTATAAGCATAGCTTCATAGGATGAAAATACAATGAGCCAGATGATCCATGGCTCAAGCTTGAATTGAACTTGAATGTCAAGTTAAGCTAAGCTACAAGCCTGTAACTCCAAGATGCAAACATAAACTTGGTTTGCAAGACTAGGTGACAAGCTTTAGGTCAAATTGAGTTGGCTAAGCTGGCTTCAGTAACCCCTAGGTAAAATATAATGATAGTATTTATATTTATAGAAGATATGCACAAGTCAGTACTCTGAACAACATCACAGGGAACCTTGGATATGATCAAGATGGTAGGGCCCACATTGAAGTTCAATCTGTTGGTTAGTAGCATGGTTCACTTTAGACTATGAAACTAGAATCAGGCCAATTTGTGAATCTAGTGAACCACAAGAAGAAAAGCATTAAAAAGGGAATGCAAACACTTGATTCTTTATGAGGTTTCCTTTGGCAGATATCTAAAATGTAGAATATTAAAATGGTTCATCTGCCTTGGATGGAGGCTTATACAAACACGTTTTTCTAGTGGACCCAAGTGAAATCCAAGGTTAGCCTTCTCTTCCAAAACACTTGCAACCCACCTAAATGATGACTCAACATACCCAATTGCAATATGCAAAATAAATTATTTCTTTATCTTGAACAAAATTACCCACTTCCCGGGCACGCACAAGTGATGTGCAAAATCCTATCATGATGGCCACCTCTTCTAGGCTGCATCCCCAATTATTGAAATTTCTCTACACCATTGTCTCTCTTTTACACTTAGTTTGTATAATGCACGATTACAAAATCGTAATATAAATATAATACAATTGTAAATCATAATTTTTCATTTTCGAGGATAAATACATTATAAGTATGATTAAATCATTTGATCCACTGACACAATCTCAAACTCAGTTGACTAATGGTACTTAAAGATCATGACAAACATAGAGCACGTCTTCATCATCAAGAACAAAACGTGGTCAGTTTTGGAGATATAATGATGACAATGACAATGATGTGATATTGGTGGTGGTGGCATTACCATTGGTGCTGGTGGTGGTGAGAGAGGTAGTTATGGAAATGATACACCACAGAGCCAACAACCACTTAGTACATTTTTAGGACAAAGACTTTTCGAAAAGGGGAATGAGCCAAATATAGAAGACACATTTGCAGAGAGTTTGGCATCTATCAATTTGAGCATTACTGAAGCAAAATCTTCTTATGGCTATGAAGATGTATCTCAGGAGTTAGGTGCTTACGATTACATCTTCTAAGTAGAAATGCATGAGGTTAATCCACAAGTTAAATCATGCTAGTTAAGCCCATTGTATCAACTTGTCTCACCTCCCCTGCAGCATTTCTCCTCCCTCGACTTTTTAGTTGTCAGATCTAGCAACTTTATCACCAGCGAAACAGTCTTATATGGGTTTCCTACTCAAAGATATGGGTTTCAACAACAATAGCAGTGTGCAAACATTGTTAATTGCAATGCAGTAGTAACCACGTCTAACGAATTTGCCAAAGCTAAGGAAGATGGAAGTGTGTAGCAGCCATGGGGAAAAGGGGGCTTGAGAGCATTTTGGATCTTTCATTTTTTTGTACCAGATTAGGATGAAACGCTAACAGCATGGGTATATCTACAATTTAGGTCAAACGATGCAGGTATATTTATTATTTTTAAAACAAAAGAGGCATATTTACAATATCGATGAAATGCTGTAAGTAAATTTGCAAAAAACTCAAAAATATCTTAGGATCAGCCAATCCATTGGGGCACCTATAGAGTTATGAGCAGTTGTCTCATCAACATGATGACGATGACATTAAGTAGGCACCTTGACATTCTCTTTGGTATTAAGATATGATATTGTTATATATTCAAATTTTGATTGTGTTTTGTAATCTCATTACTTGAGATTTCAAATTATTGATTCCATATAATGTTCATGATCCACTTATATTTAATTTCTTCTATTAATCACTATTCACATTTTATATGCATTTCCATATCTCATTCAATTTTAGTATTTAATATAATATTTTTGTTCTAAATATGTTTAGATGTATTTTAACTTTTCATCAAATGTATTCATAATGTCCTTTTCTTATTTTACTAATAAATTTACTTAATAAAAATGATATAATCTCCAATAAAAATGACAATATCTTTTTCCCAAGCAATGGATAAATTAAATTTTATGAATAAAGAGAAAACTAATGTACCCTCTGTTTGGTGAGCAGAGGTTAGGACACTGAAGATGGCGGCAGTGATGTAGTGAGCATATAAGACCATTGGAATCCCACATAGATGTACGGTAGGAAAGAACCTAGGCTATAAGTTTGTTAATTCCTTGATCATGTAAGGCACCTTTCAGGGACACAATCATGAGATTTACTTGGACTAAAGAGGAAACATGTGTTATGCTTGGATGAGATGCAATAAATTTGGATATGATAATTTAGATTTCATTCAAAATGCAGGGAATAACTTTGGGTAAGTCCATCACTCAACCACATGGAAACAATTATTTGTCATGTCAAGATTAAGCCCCTTCAAGCAAATCCAAGTAGCTGGCAAAGCTTATTTACTAACCTAGAATTGGACAAATTAGATAATCTTCTGGCCATGTGATATATATGGTAGACAATTGCTCCTTAGTTACAGTTGATCATTCATGTGCTCATACACTGCAAGGTCCCAGTTAATGGGACAATCTAGAAGTT
Organism: Pouteria campechiana; assembly: GCA_036873735.1. Lineage (NCBI taxonomy): Eukaryota > Viridiplantae > Streptophyta > Magnoliopsida > Ericales > Sapotaceae > Pouteria > Pouteria campechiana. Next base: position 9,063 of record JAYJMB010003312.1, read on the forward strand.
CAATCTGTGGTAAAATAAATTCATGACATAAAAATGCAAATAATGAGTAAGTAATGCATCCATAAAAGCAGTGAATGATTTTGCACTTAAGAAACTTCCAAAACTACAAGGCTTATCAGATGGTCTGATTTCTGAACAGGGAATATTACAAAAGTGTCAATTTGGCCCAAGGATCAAACATATTCTTTAGAAGCATAAGAGTCCAAATCATACTAGATGAAACAGTACTTGCATTTACTTTTCAAACAGTACCTCCATTGGCATTTCTTGAGTGATTTTGTGAAACAACAAATGCAATACTGATAGGTTATGGTTAATGTTGAAATTAGATACCTGAGAAGAAGAAATGTACTCTCTGATTATATACCAAAGTTGTGCATTGGTGTCCATCAGCTGCACTTTGAACAAAGGAAAGAAATGAGATAGTGTAAAAAGAGGAGAACATAACAGAGAAGCAACCTAGAATTCATGATATGCAGTACAAACCAAGAACTGGAACCCATTCTCAGTTAGTTTTGGCAGTTCATTCTCCCTGCAGGGACCATAATGATAGCTTATATCAGCTCTCTGTCTATCCATCTAGCTTTTCTAGCACAGAAAGGGAGATAATATAAATATATATATGTATGTATGTATGTATATTTGATTTGAATATTCAACTGCATAATATTTCAAAGAGAAAAATTACAGTTGGATAACCTAGAGCTTAAAAGGCCTCGCTGGAAAACCTTCATCATAGAAGAGCTGAAATTTGTTGTGCGGTCCACTTGACTTGAGTTGATAAGTTGCAACAAGAAGCACTGGTTTCACCACAATTTGAGTAAAATTGTCATAGAGAGATTGCGGAAAAATATAATCTGAAATATCATGAAGCAACATATCGACAGTATAGGGAACTAGTTTCCAGATTTAATAACAAATCAAAGATGTAGAATTAATGACTGCCACTAAACATACATGCCAATAATTAGATATGAAAATATAAGGCTGGAGTGTGCAACCTCCCATTGCTTAAGTGCATAGGCCTCTAAGTCTTCCAAGCTTGGCAGCCTTACAGTGACATTTGAAGCCATTGGCTCTCTTGGTAAAGCTCTGCTGTCACATCCAAGTCAAATGTCATAAACAATAAATAAATTCAAATATGGAAAGCAGAATGCAGAAATAGCATCTTTTTGACATCAGTAAGTTCAAAACCAAACATGATCTCATAAGCATGATTCCCTTCCTGTAAGAAATTCTGTGGTCATCTCCCATCCTATGTGGCAGCATTTCCATTTTTTGCATCTTGTGCATTTTAGTAATTGCATGATAACATCACAACAGAATCATGAGTTCACATGGTTGCTCATTATGGGATTTCATTGGGGTTTTCATGATGTGATCATGAAATAATGCTTTCTAGTAAAGCAACTTGAAGAATAAGTCCTAAATGGTTTTCAATAAGGCTCCATTCGGTAATGGGGAAAAGTTTCCTCATTTCTTTTTCCCCTTTTTCCACCCCATTTAATTGATATGAAATTTTAACTATTCTAACACTTCTACGTTTTCCTCATTTTTAACTATACTTCCAATCATTACCTCTATCTTTTCATCCAATAAGTCTTATCTATTTTATCTTCATTCAGTTATCTCTAATCCTTAGCCCCTATCCTATCATGTCCTCCCTTTTTTTCTCACTTTTCCTTCTACTTTTCCCTCCTTTTTTCTACACCTCTTTTTCCAATTGCTAAACAGAACTTAAAACTAATCAAAAAATTTTCCATAACAAAGGTTATGACTTTCATTCACAAAATGACTTCTACAAATGAAAGACTCAAGTTGAAAATTGACCACATTCTTTTTTTTTTTTTTTTTAAGGGAATGCTTCTTCTCTTCATTTACATAAGGAAATAAGTTTTAAAATTGTTTTGTCTCCACATATTTAGACTTTCTCCCCACACCTCACCCTGTGCAAATGGTCATTTACAAGTCTAAATTGCCCCCTTGCATTATCACCTTAATATCAACTATTCATTTCACACTCCACTGATCGAATAATTATGTCATCTAGTCAAATTGTTAAGATGAAAAGACTGTTGTGGAGAAGCAAAATGAATAGTCCATGTCCATGCATAGACCCCTATAGCATGCTCAATATAGACCATCATCTTTTAAAACAGTACCCTGATGGTTGGACTCCTAACACTCAAAGACTGTTTAGAACTTAGAATGTTGCATTTTTTTTAGTTTCATTAAAAATATGAGTCTAGTGGGAATTTGCATAACTCCTTTAACTACCAAATGAAAGAGAGTTCCTTTGCCATAATGCATTGGACTATAAGCCCTCTCAAAGCATGCTAAGGCTCTGCAATCTTCTAGCTTGGTAAATATCATCTTCACTTTTAAAGCACTGATGTTGCCAAAATGGTTGTCTCCAAATGTACTCTCATCTCATAAATTGGAGACATCAATGATTGGACCAAAAAGGAATATGTGGGCTTACAAGTATGATTGATTAGGACCAATCAAAACAGAAGCAATATGAGATTAGCATGTTGAAGACAATATAACAGAAGAAATGAGAGTAGATGATTTTGAATGAGCGAGAGAGAGAGTGAATGAATTTATACAAAGGAAAAGGGAGAAAAAAATGGTTGCCAAACAGTAGAAATCTTCCATGTTCTTTTTGATTTTGGTGGCCATCCAAGATTTAGATTTAAGTTCTTTCTACACCGATTTTGCCATATGATATGAGGCAACACATTAGATGTATGCAATAGATGCCATAAAATCATCATCGTATAAGATTTGTATATTTTGTTGCTTTGGCCTTTATGCCCTTCTCAGAAGAAGTATTTGCAGTCTTTGAAACTCTCGTGGTGAACAGCAGGCACTTTAAGGGCCAGGAGGGAAAGCACCCAACCCACTGAATCATTTTATGCAAGACAACGGATGACCATAAACTTAGGTCGATGCTTCACATTCCCAGTACAACAATCATAGAACTTTCAGGTAACACAATAACACAAACCTCCTGGCACAGATGGAAACATCTAAGCAAACACGCCACTTCCATGTAAGCCTAGGATGCACAAGAAAAAACTACCAAGGATAGCCTATCAAACCATAAATAAATCATGATATAGACTCTTAAAAACGATACAGGAACATAAAAATATCTCAACTGTATGTGACTAAATAACAAAGGATTTGACTTCCAGGGAACCCATAATCAATGGAGGAGGAAAATTCATCATAGCTAAAAATCCAAGCCATCAACTAGACCAAGTGTCAAAATCCTGGAAGTAATCATCAACCACATTTGAAGTTTTGTATGACATGTTATAGGAATTTCAAAATGATCATTCTATTAAGATTAACTGCATGGCAATCAGTGAAAAATGTCTATCTGTTTTTCAAACTCAAAAATAGCAAAGATGAAACCCAAATAGCATGGTTGCTATTCAGAAGATGTACTCCAAAAGAGACATCAAAACGTACCCATACACCAAATATTTCTGAAGATTTTCCTGGAACTTGGGATTCAATCTGTAACTGTTGTCCCTTTTCCTGCTTGTAAAAATGGAAGGGATTAGTAGAGAGATCTTTTGAGAGTCAAGCAATTGCAATTAATCATGTAGCTAACTTTTCTTTTACTTCAATGATATGAAAACTGTATACTTACAAAGGATTGTTGTTATCAACATTACAAATGTACGTTTATGCTACATGCTTACCTTTTGGGCATGAAAAGTTCAAAATTTTTATTTTCTTAAAATTGTTTTCTTTGACTTATTGGCTTCTTTCGAAAAGAGGTAATAGTGTCGAATAAAGGTATTACACACTACCAAACATGAAAACATACCCAATGTTATGGAGTTTTCTCCAGATAGCCTTTGCAATTTTCTAACAATATCGAAAAAGCACCCTGATTTCAATTATCAAATAACTGAGAGCACAAAACAACTATCAAGAAGGTAAAAATCCTTCTTACCTGTCAATAACTTCAAGAAAAACTCGTAGCTGCAATAACCTATCCACCGCAACCTTGTGCTTAGAGAGCCCATCTGAAAGCACCCATTCTTCCATTGACTTGGCCATTATCGGACCAACTATGTATAACATTTGCAAAACATATTTCTTTGCCAAAGGTGGCAAAGACCTGGGTGCAGAAAATGACAAAACCAATCAAGTCTAAAGAAGACTTATTATCCATTTTTCTATGAGGTCTACCATTGAAATCCAATGAAATTGAATTTGAAAGTAGAATTTAAAGCATTATTATATTACACATTCATATTATTATATCACACATTCATAGAATAATGCAAGCAGAAAAAGCAGAGGGAAATATGCTTGGATATAAAGCCTATAGAAGTAATCAACTATCACAAGAAAGTCAATTATTCTTCCATAGCAACATATTCTAGCCATTCTCCAATCAAAAACATTTTATAAGAAAAAAGGGGGCAGAACAACATTATTCTAGAGGCTAGAAGAAAATGCCAAGTGTATAAGCACAAAATGAATATTCAGCTATAAGAACAAACAAGTGTATAAGAACAAATTTATTTTGATTTAGAAGTTTCCCATCTGATACCATTAGCATCAAACCTGAAATTGAAAAAAAAAAACCCAAAGCACAAATATAGCTCTAACAAAGCCTAATATAGATTGATTAATTGATCAAGTCTGGAACAAGAATTTTTAAAATCACTAACTTTACATGCCTATTTAAAGAAGTGTGTGTGGAAAATTTGGATGCTTGCGTTTAAGATCTTGAATCCAAATTCATGTATTTGACTCAAGGAGTTTAAGGATGTTGAATTCACTTAAATATAAAATATGAGTTTTATTTCCAATACAACTCCGATTCACATTTTAAGTTAGAGAAAGATTAAAATTCTAAGTTCTGGCATTTGGCAGCCAAGTAGTGGTTCTCTTTTCTTGGGAAGTGGATTATAAGTGGAACTCTACTGTCCTGCCAGAAGCGAAAATTCATGTCTGATTGATGGGTGCCTTGGCTGTGAATGTGGTGCATGGAGAAGGCAAGAAAAAACAAATTGCATATATCTCATTTAATATGTAAAGTTACTATTCTCTAAACAAAAACTCATATTTGTTGGCATCTCTCTCTCTCTCTCTCTCTCTCTCTCTCTCTCTCTCTCTCTCTCTTGCAGGAAAAACAACCCCGCAAATGA
>JAYJMB010003313.1:0-14242 GCA_036873735.1 Pouteria campechiana
CTGGCGGTGGCTTGTGATAAGGAGGTGGCTTCTCCACTGGAGGTGGCATGTGATAAGCAGGTGGCATGTGGTAAGGAGGTGGCATCTCCACTGGCGGTGGCTTGTGATAAGGAGGTGGCTTCTCCGCTGGGGGTGGCTCGTGATGAGAAGGTGGCTTGTGATAAACAGGTGGATTCTCCACTGGAGGCGGCCTGTATACTGGGGTTGGAGGTGGCTTTGGCTTTTCGATGGGGGTCAGTTTCTTGTAGGGCGGGGGCTTGTAGATGGGTGGTTCGTTCTTCTCAGGTAGCTTATACTCAAAGCCAGCCAGAGAGGGAGTGGTGAGTGCCAGCACTCCCAGGAGAAATACTAGCAAGCGCGGGAGGAGGGACATCTTCGATTGTCTGATGGCATGGCTCTTGAGGGGGGCTGCTATTTATAAGAGAATGGTGCCACCCGTAGAATGACATGTGTTAGTGATAGGTGCAAGGAATTAACGGTAGATTCCATCTGTGCCGCGCAGGTAACGTCATCATCTACATGCATGATGCAGAAGAAATTTATTAATTATGAGGTCATTGACACCAAGTTCGCCATTCAAGTTTGTGGAAGAAATAAATGGCCTCATTTTGGTCCTGGACTTCAATTCCGTAAGCCGGCATAAATATAGCATTGCAAGAGTCTGATGTTCAGGAAACAAGAAGACGATGAAAATATGTATGCCTGAAATAATAAGTGGGGCTAATGCAGTTGACAATATCCTTAATCAAATTAGTCCTACTCAGTCAACAAGTGAACGACTATAATTGAGAATCAAGATTAATTAAATTAACATAATCAAGTAATACAGTGGCAAGTCTAACCTGGAATATAAATAACTTCTCTTAGAGAAGATTTGTATGAATATTTCAACCAAAAATTCTCCATAACCTAAAAATATTTAAGCACTATTAGTAAAGAAATAATTACAAGCATAATAAATAAGATAAATTTTACAAAATCATCTTGGTGAGCTCTACGTAAACTAGTTCCACATTTAGCTTTTGTGAAACGTGCTCTAAGTTTATAGTGGCCAACTAAAAATATCTTATGCAAGGTATCATATCCAAAATATGCAATCATCAAAGAACTTGTAACCTTTTCCATTTAATTTATTATTCGATTTAGTTTTTATTTTATACTAACTGGAGAGTTAATGCCAGAGAAACCCTTCAAGCCATTATAAGTTTTTTATCTCGCAGGCTTCAAGTTCAAATCTGCTTCTCAGCCAAACGCATACATAATCCATGTCAATGGGGTTATATTCACTTGGAAGTCCATCCCGCATGCATATAGTTGTTACATACCTATGCATATTCCGTGAATTTTTTCTCAATACTGGTTAGAGGGTATACAGTTATAGAAAGCCATTTTCATTTTTCACGACGTATGGTTGATTCGTCACTACACCGAAGAATTATATGACAAATTAAGTGCCATTTGAGAAACATGTTTACCCACTCATTGAAAATTAAGTTATTTAATTCTACATCGCTGTTCTACTTTCGAAATATAAAAGTGACTTCACAGCAAAATCTCTGAAGAATTTTAGAAATCATCAAAGGATAGAAAGAGAGAAAAAAAAAATGCTGGCCGACCAATGAACCCTTTCGACATAAAATGGTCAATATGCCTACTCTGTTTTTCTGAATTTTCTTACTTCTGCCAAATCAGACGCGGCTTCCTGGCAACACAACATTAGCAAAAGTGGATTCCACCTGTCTTGAGATTGACCTTATCCTTAATATTATAAAATTCTATTTAATTATTTGAAAGATAAAAATTAGACCAATGAAGCAATTAGTCAGTCAGTGCATGTTATGATTATTATGTGAATGCTCCACCTTGCAAAACAAGTATGATTACTTATATTTGCATGATTAACAAATACATAAAGAAATTTATGTGTGAAATGTCATAGCTCACAAAGTGGCAAAGTACAGAAATTTCAAGTGCAGAGTTGCAACTGAAAGCGCTGTCGCCAGTGCAAATTGCTTACCTTGTGGTAGCATTGCAACTACTTGCTGTACCATCTGTGATGTTTTCAAGAGGAAGCAAAGGCCTTGGACAACCGCAATCACATGTGGGTATAGCCAACGATCACAATCATAAGCTAGAGGCTCCATCTAATACTGCCTGCTGCATTAGAACAAAAATTGTCAAGCAAAACTCATACCACCTGCAAGTAGTGCCTGGAGCGCATCCGGTATCGTAGCTGCTTGTGATCGACTTGCTATCTTATAGTAACATGAGTTCTGAAGTTTTACTAGAGTTCCAACCATAGATGGTTTTCTATATTGCCTGTTATATCGCTTGGGGCATAGTCGAATACCATAGCTGCCTACAATCTACCTACAGTCTCCAATGGTCAGAAATTCAAATATTGCAAAGCTACGTATTGCTTACCAATCATTTCCAATGGTAAAGATTTTGAGAGATCTATTTAAGGAGAAATGTTAGGATGTTTCAAGGTTATTGATTGAGCTTTAAACTTCAAGAAATCTTTACAACCCAAGGCCAAAATGCTTAAACTTCATCATCAATGTTGTTGGGATTCTATAAAATCAAGATACTGTATGAAGATATGCCCCATTGAAATGATCAGATGACATTTTTTGACGAAGCACTGGACGTTGCTATTAGTTGTTGGACAAAATTTCCATGTTTTCCATTAATTGGGCATTCCAAAGTCTTTTTAAAGAAAGCAGAGAGAGAGAGACAGAGAGTGGAACGTGCAGTCAAGAAGTGAAGAAAACATTTCCCTAATTCCACTACTTGTTAGCATGGGTAAGAGGAAGAAAATAAAATCTATGCAGACAAGCAAGCTGTGCCAATGCTGCTCTTTCCAATGCTTTTTGCCCGCACACTCGCATAGGCATCATGAAAAATCAAAAGGTTGTGCAGACAAAATGCAACAATAAGAGGCTAGTGTGGGTAGCGACATCTCTAAGTCGCATAGGCAAAGAATGTTAGTTCCAAAGATTAGGTAAAAATCTAAGAGAAAAGGGGTAAATTGGGTACTTAAAAATTATTTTTCAACCCCTTTAAGATTAATTATCCCTTTAGCAATCAATCACTCAATCAACAAATACATAAATAAATAAGACATAATAATTTTTATAGTGGTTCGAGTAAATACTCTACTCTATTAGTGTCTTGCGTTCCACTATTCCCAATAGCAGAAATATAATAGTACTCCCATCACTCTTTTAGATTCCAACTCTAAGGCATATGAACACAGTGCTCTCAATACTCTTCTAGATTCTAGTACTAAGGAGGGTATTCACAGTGCTTCCAGCACTCTTCTAGATTTCAACTCTAGGGGGCATGAATAAATAGCTCTTATCTACACTCAGATAATCACAACTCTTTTTAAGTCTAGTTTCAATCACTAGCTTAAGGAATTTACAAAGAATGGATATCAGAAGTTGAAGCACAAGTATTTTTCAATAAGCACAGGGGAAGGTTTCTAAAAATTGAATGCATAAGTAAATGATCTTCCCAAAAGGTGGTTGTGAGCCTTCAAAGATAGTTGATGAAGGTTTGAATGCAATGCTCTTGACTCTTGAAGAATAATAGAAGGTTTTTAGCTCGGATTAGTAAATGCTCTCAAGAGGATTTTTGAATAATTTCCTTAATACTTCGTTACTTCCTCCTTATCCAACAATGCTTTATTTATAACTACTTTGAATTTTAATTGTTGGTGGTAGGCGAGCTCCATTAAATGACAAAAGACCGTTCCAATTAGCATATTTTAAATTTTTTGATTTCTTCTTAATCCTTGTATGTTGAAATGCATATAGCGCTGACCTTAGAGAAGATGATTTCAAATTTTTTGATAAGATCTGGCTGAGATATTGCTACACTATCTGACTTTTTCATCAATATGGAAAGAGCGTTATTAATGTTGAGTGAAGACCAAAGATTTGGCCTGATCGTTGCTCATTTTTTATTTATGATAGATGAAGTATCTATCTAGCTGATCATAAAACAAAGTTCCTTTATCTTTTGGTTTATCTTTTGTAAGTAGCAAACAAATCATCCTTTCCAGTGCTTTGTCTTGTGGTTTGTCTGTTGAACTGTAGAAGCACAGATGACTTGTTTCTTTAGCACTTCATTTGTTGAGTTATCTGTTGTAAGTAATAGACTGAATGTTGAAGTGCAGATGGATGGACGAATCATTCTTTTCAGTGCTTTGTCTATTTAACTATAGAAGCATGGATGACTTATTTTTTTAGCACTTCATCTAATGGATTGTCTGTTAAAAGTGACAGTCTAAGCACTGAGGCACAGATGAATTCTCTTCTCAGCTTCATTTGTTGGGTTGTCTATTATAGATAATAGATGAGCTTAGTCAAACAGGTAGATGCCATTGCTCCACCAGATGAACCTTTCGCTCTGCCATATGACCTTCACTTCTCTACTTTGTCTGTTCATAGCAAATGATCATTGGTTCATGAAGTCTTTGCTTTGCCATACTACCTTTCACTACTCCGCTGGAAGATCTTCCCTTTTCTACCTTTGTTTGTTCTCAACAGATGACCATTGGCTTAAACGTGACTTATTTATTATAGAAGAAGTCTGTAGTGTGCACATTACTTTGCATCCGTAAGATATAATCTTTCAAATCGACAGATGAATGAAAATAACTGAGTGCTTTGTCTATAATGGTACTTCATCTTTTCCTTCTTTACTCACCCAAGACTTGACACCTTATTTTTTTGCACCTTATTTTTTTTGCTCATTTTTCATAAGACTTGCAAATTGATTTTTGAATACTAAAATCTTGGCAACAACTATTAGTACATAATCTTTAATTAAGTTTTATTTGTCGTCAAAACCATGCATTTATACCAACATTCTCCCCCTTTTTGATAATAACAAAACTTGATTAAAAATTATCTCATAAAAAATAATCTCCCTCTAAATGTATGTAGTCTAAAAATGTTTAAATAGTTTAATTATTTCTTAAGTTGTCATCTTGTGATATTTTCCTTATCTTGATTTATATATATTCTCCCCTTGATTATTCGAAATGTATTTTCTCCCTGGTTATTTAAAGATTTTGCATTTCCTTTTTGAGATATTAAAGATTATGCATGTTTGCATTTTTCTTTTTGAAATAATTTGCATAGTTTCTCTCCCTTGTTTTGTCATAAGCAAAAAGAAATATCCACTCCCAGTAAGTATAGGCCAAACTGAAGAAATAATTAAATAAAGATGTCATTTTATTTTATTTTAGTACAAGAAAAGATATAAAGTAGTTTAGCCTAGATATAAATATTCTAAGTTTGGATAGATGGAGTGAGAGATTATTATGGACCCAGAGGAAGGTGTCCACAAGGTGGGGTATGTGCATCCAAAACTTGGAGAGGTTTTTTCAAGTGTGAGAAACCAAAGTTTTGAATGATGGATGAGAAGATGAGGGGTTGGAGATGGATACAATATACTTATTTATTTCGTTCCCCTCCTCTTCAAATGCCCAAGATAATAGTAATATGTGAATTAGGGCTATTTGATAGTGATGAGATTGAAGACAAAAGTTTGCAAAGCCAGAGTTTGAAGAGAAATACTTCTGTATGATAGGTGTAAACAAAATTATCGTCATCCTTCTAGGGAAGCAACCGAAGAAGTAATGATTGATTCTTGAGTCCAGAACACACGCTTATCTTCTCGCTGTGATTGTTTCTAAAGTATTCTTCTCTAAGGAGCTTCATCTTTGTGGTGCAGAGAAGGATTGAGATTTAGGGGTTAAATAGATTGAATGTGGGGGCTATATAAGGTAGGTTATATGATCTTTTTGGAAAGAGAGAATAACTCATACTAAAAATAGAGTCGGATGTGATAACAATAATTATAAATTAATTTTAGTAAGAAAAGGAGGTGTACTTGACCTCAAAAATCAAAATTCAAACGAATTGATGGTAGAAAAATCAAAATTCAAACGAAGTGATGGTAGAGTACTATTGTAGATGTAACTTACTTCATCTGAGACAAATTCTAGTCTCACAAAAGCATATTTAACATTACAATTTTAGACATAGGATTAAAGCTTTCATTCTTAAATCATCATATTTGTCATTTCTAATTCTTTTCTAATGTTACAAAAGGTGTCTAATAGCAGTGACTTAGTAAAAATGTCAGCAAGTTGAGCATTTGTGGGCACATATTTTAGTTTTTCTACATGATCTCTAATAAAGCGGTGCCCAATTTCTATATGCTTATTTCTCGAGTGTAAGACAGGATTCTTTGTCAAGCATATGGCACTAGTGTTGTCATACTTAATGGGTATGTCTCTATAGCTCAGTCCATAATTGAGTAGTTGTTGTTTCATCCACAATAATTGAGCGCAACAACTTTTAGTTGTTATATATTCAGCCTCTACTATAGAGAGAGCAACACTGGTTTGTTTTTTAGAGAACCATGATACTAGACTATTTCCTAGGAATTGACAAGTTTCACTAGTACTTCTTCTATTAACTCGTATTCTCCAAAATCAGCATTTGAATATCCAATCAATTCAAAACCCATTCCCTTGGGATAATAGAGTCCTAGATTTGGTGCATCAACTAGATACTTAAAGATTCATTTCACTACAATAAGATGAGATTTTCTAGGACTGGACTGAAATCTAGCACATAAGCATATACTAAAGAGAATATCTAGTCTAGATGCAGTAAGGTAAAGAAGAGATCCAATCATACTTTGTTATTATTTTCAATCTACGAGTTTACCTTTTTATCCTTGTTCAGCCTTGGTAATGTGCTCATTGGAGTATAATTTCTTTCATTTTGAACTTCTTCAGCATCTTTCTAGTATATTTGGATTGGAAAATATAATTTTAATCATCTCTTTGCTTGATTTATAATCCAAGAAAGTAGTTCAATTCTCCCATCATACTCATTTCAAATTTAGCTTGCATGATCTTTAAGAAATCTTGACATAGTTTTTCATCAGTATCTCCAAATATAATATCATCTACATAAATTTGAACTATCAAGATGTCACTGTCAATGTTTTTTATAAACAAGGTAGTATCAACCTTTCCTCTCTTGAATTTATGATCACTTAAGGATTTGTTCAACCTTTCATACCAAGCTCACCAACAAACTTACACAAGTTGGTTTTTCAAGTTCACCAACAAACTTATACAGGTACTCAGCAATTATCCTACTTGCTTTCACTAGACATATGCAAGTTAACAAACTTGCAAAGATATGCAGAAACAAATATGTACAAGTATTAATGCCTTTAACAAACTGATTTTTGTACGAAGTTGGAAAATAGTAAACACAAGTAATATAGTAATAAAAGTAATGAGATTCAATCTCCAGAAATGGTTAAATGAATCGATTTGAATACTTCTCTAAATGAACTGCAATGGAGTTAAAATCATGGAAAAAAATTCTAAAAGACTTAGTAAATGCTCTCTTATTTTTCAGTATTAAAACTATTGTTCTCTTCGATCTCACTTAACTTTTTTTATATGTGAGTTTCCTATCTTTCTTCAAGACTTTTGAGTTTCTCTGCTATGGTAGATAAGAAACATTAAATGATGAGAAACATTTGAATTTAAGACTGTTTACTTTTAGCGCTGTTTCAGAGGCTATGAACTAACATCAGATCCTTCGAAATTCTAAGTAGCATGAAGTTTCTACATAGCTCACACAAGTCACCATTACTTCGGATGCACTAAAGATGTCCTCCGAAGGCTCCAAAAAGGCATTACTAAAATGACTCACATCGGGACCATGGAGGTTGACCCTGAAGTAATTAACTCCGTGACTCCGAAATATTTTTCTATCTCCAAAGTAAATATTTGGTAACTCCAAAGGTTATGATTGTCTCTGAAATACCCTATTGACTCTGGAGTTATTTTAGCTGCACTTCGACGTACTTGAATTTACTCCAAAATTTTGGTTTACCTCCAAAGTACCGAAGAAGTTTGTTGTCTCCGATGCACTTTTCTTCTGACTTCAAAGAGTCATGTTCACTGAAGAGTATTCTATCAACTCTGAAGGCTATCGTTCATTGTCTCCAAAGTGCCTTGTCGACTCCAAAGAACTTAACTTAGCCCCAAAGTTTGTATACTCATGACTCCAAATAGCTATCAACACTCTATTGTTACTTTCCTCTATCTTTTAAGTGCTTCAATGGCTCTAAAACTTCCTTGTTGAATCTGAAGCTTATGTCTTCATGATTCTGAAAGATTGTTTCCTTGTCTTCGAGGCTTTCGCATAGTTCCAAAGCACCTTGGCTGACTCCAAGTATGTGACTTCATGATTCTAAAGGGATGAACTTTGACTCCGAAGATTCCTTGAAGACTATAAACTTTTTATTTTCTTATTTTAAGTATATATGTAATTTATATACTTAATTTTCATGAACATTTAGTTGGTTTATTCCTTTGAAAATTGTGAAGTTTTATTCTTAAAAATTAGTTTGAAAAGATAACTGTAAGTGCTTAAGAATAGACTTATTAATACCTTAATGTTTCATTTATGTCTTTACTCATTATCAAAACTTACTTGGTTAAGAATATTTATCATCAAAATTAAGCTTATTTAAGATAGTATGTTCAACATTCTTCCTCTTTTTGATGATGACAAAACACTAAGTGATATACCTTTCAAGATTTATTGAATAATAATCTTAAAATAACTTAATTGCAAGAAATATTTATTACTTTAGTGCAGCTCCCCCTAAATGGATGCATAAAATTTTTAACTATATTTCATTCAAAAGAAATTTTCAAATTTTCATACATACATTTAGTACATAAAAAAATTTATTTCATTCAGCACATTTACTCTGCTTTTTGTCATAATCAAAATGGTGGAAAGAAACAAACATGAATATTCATAGTCAGTCATGATCAAAATGCATACATACATAACTTATCATTGATCAATAATTTGCAGATACAAAATATGCTCAAAGTCAAGATTCTTTACATAAAGTAAAAAAAATTACAAGAGAGAGAGATGCAAAAGCCAGCAGTGTTAGGTGGATGGTTTAGGTGTTCTCTCATAGGTTTTAGGAAAGAAATCTTTTTGAGGTGGAAGAGGGGGCTTGGGTTGAGAGGATGATGGTGTAGGAGAGGGCTTGGGTGTTCTGGGTCTTTTTGGTGGAGCGGGTAGAATAAAAAATGGATCGTTTGGGATTGTTGATGAGGGTTCATGGGTGTATGCAATGGTCCACATTCTGAAGCATAGATTAAGTCAATACGCTCTCGAAATGCTAGGTCTCGCAACTCAAGAGAGACTGCAGGAAGCCCTTTCAAGAGATTTTCTGTATTTGCATTTATCCTAGCTATATATTCTTGGTAGTACATGGTAATTCTGAATAGATGAGCCTTTTATGTTCCTTTAAAGGTGGAATTATTGACTTTCTCTTAGGTTTGGAAGAAGATGGTTGAGTTGAAGGTTTTGGTTTTGGAATGGCGAAAGGTTTTCTAGGGGTTTTGGCTTTAGTAGCAGGTGGTGGTGAAGATTTGAGTTTTGATAAAGGGTCTGGTTGATATTTGATCTGTCATATCCTATGTTGGAGAGAAGGATCAGATAACTACGATAGGGAAGAGGAATATTATCAGCTATTGCCTTTAGATTGATAGAATTGTAAAATGAGAATTCTTCCTTAGTGATAAGAAAGATTTGATGAGGACATGAGGGAGATGGAAATGCAATTCTGGGAGGCCTAGATGTTGGAAGCATGTGAAGAAATTTCTCAGTGTATGTTTGAAGAATTGACCCTCTATTAGAAATTTCAATTTTTTGCCCCTTTGGAGTCAATGGTGGATCAGGAAAAAGTTAAATTCTGTGAAGAATGTTAGGACCCTCATGTTCAAAAAATGGATATTCTTGAGGAGATAAAATGATAGACTGAGAGAGAAACATTTAAGCAATTTTAGAGTTGATTTTTGACATACTCCTAAACTCAGAAAATATCATTCTAATTGGATTTGCAATAAAAATAAGAACATTAGGATTATCAAAAGTTAGTTTTGGAGGTGATTGTGGAGCAATTAGACTTTTTCTCCATTTTGGAGGAATTGAGGGTGAGTCCCATTCTAGTGGAATGTGATCAATTTGTTCAGCAAAGAGTTATCCTGATAGATAAAGGTCCATTTCAGTAAAGCCCAGATCACCATCTCATCCTAAATTCTAGATAAGATACATTTTAAGAAGAGGAACAATGATGGGATACTTCCCATAGTAAATAATAGCTCTATGGGGATTGGTAAGGTAATCCTCTGATAGATTGGAGAAGGCTTTAGTGTTGGAAATTGATGGAGGCTATGTTGGAGGAGGGGAAGAAGCAACTTTAGTAGGTTCACTCTCAGATTAAGTAACCTCTAGAATTATAAAAGATGATGGATGAGGAAGAGAGTGTGAGGGGGAAGACATTATTGTGATGAGAGAGTTGATTCTAGGTGGAGAGAAGTAGTGTGGAGGCAAAGGGAAGTGAGTTGGAGGTGGAGAGAAGTGAGGATAATAGGCTTGACCTTTAAGTGACTTTGCTAGAGATTGTAGAGAGTCAAGTCTTTGGTCAATCTTATCAGTTCTCAGGATCATGGATGACATGGCAGTGCAAAGATTATGTGCGAAGATTATAATCCATTATATCCATTTGAAGGGCTAGAGTAGATAGATAATATTCAATCATTATCGGTCTATCTTCTAGGTTGAATAGGATAGGTTGTGTGGTGGGAATTGATGAAGTGGTTGGTGGTGCTATTGCTGTTTCAATTTCTTCTCTTAATACTTCTTTTGACCCTTGTACTTTGATATTTCTTTGATCTTCTCTAGAAACTTCTTCTCTTATTTCCAGTGTCTCTTCTCTTATTGGGCTTTCTACTTCTTGTTCTTTTGGTCTGGATCTTTTTAGTTGTTCGGTTTTTCTTTGTTTTTCACTAATCCAGCCTTGGAATCGAAACCATTTACATATTTCTAATTTCATTCTTATTTCTCCAAATACTTCGAAATTAATTGCTCTACCCTTGACGATTTTCTTATTTTCATACTTTTCAAGATATCTAGAGTAGACATTTTGTTTGTTAAGGAAAATTACCTCAAATGTGTCATCTTCACACCTCATTCTTTTAGTGATACCTATCTTTGAGGCTTCATCCTTTTCTTCCTTATGTTGCTTAAATCAGTTTTTTTTTTGCCTTTTTTGCCATTATAGTAGAAAGAAGTGGGGATTTAGAAATTGATGTAGGAGATAAGATGGAGGAGTTGCTTGAACTTAGAAGTTTGAATTTGGTGGGAAGTTGAGGAGTTTCTCTGAAGGGATGTTTTTAGATGCTCTAGGGAAAGGGTTTTAGGTTTTTGGAAGTTTTTTGAGTAATTAAATAGAGTTTCAGAATTTCAACTTCTTCGAAAGATGTTATTGGAGGCTCCAAAGACAAGATATGTGATCTTCAGAGGTAATGATCATGATGGTTTGGTAACTCCAAAGCTTTACTTTGGAGGTGACATAATCTATCGGAGGCTACGAAATGATTTTTAGTGGTTCTGAATTTTTATTTCGGGGGTATAGGATTCTTTCGGAGGCATTTTAGTATTCCTTCTAAGAGTCCAAAATTTGTTTTGGAGGCTCCAAAATACTACAAATTTTTATATTTGCTCTTTTTGTGCATTTTTCATCAGAGTTATCAAGAATGAATATGTTTTCCATCTTATAGATATTTTATTAATTTTCAACTTAAGCATTTGAATCTAAAATACCTAATTCTCTTCTTAATTTACTAAATCTAACTTCTGGAAGAGGTTTAGTAAAGATATCTGCTAATTAATTTTTAGTGGGCATAAATTCTAAATATATATTATGATTTTAAACATGATCTCTAATAAAATGATGCCTAATTTCTATATGTTTTGTTCTGGAATATAAAAATAGATTTTTGGTTAGACTTATAGCACTAGTGTTGTCATATTTTATGGGAATATCAACATAGTTAAGGCCAAAATTATTTAATTGTTGTTTCATTCAAAGGATCTGAGCACAATAACTGCCAGTTGCTACATATTCCGGTTCAGTAGTTGATAATGCCACAGATGTCTGTTTCTTGGAAAACCATGATATGATCATACTTTCTAGAAACTGACAAGATCTTGAAGTACTCTTTCTATCTACTTTATATCCAACAAAGTCTGCATTTGAGTATCCTATTAAATTAAAATCAAAACCTTTTGGATACCACAAGCTGAGGCTTGGTGTGTCTAAAGGTATCTAAAGATTCTCTTTAAAACAATTATGTGTGACTCTTTGGGATGTGACTAAAATCTAGCACACATGCAGACACTAAACATTATATGTGGTCTACTTGCAATTAAGTACAATAATGATCCTATCATGCTTTTATAGAGTTTGTTATATGCTAATTTACCTCTTTCATCTTTATCAATTTTTATTGAAGTGCTTATTGGTGTTCCATATTTTTTATTATCTTCAGTGTTGAATTTCTTCAGAAGTTCTTTCATATATTTGACTTGGTGAATGAAAATTCTTTCTTTCTCTTATTTGATTTGTAGCTTCAAGAAAAAATTGAGTTCGTCCTTCAAGCTCATTTCAAATTCTCCCAACATAGTCTTTGAAAACTCTTGGCATAAATTTACATTAGTTGCTCCAAATACTATATCATCAACATAAATTTTAACTATAAGAATATCTTTCTTTACATGCTTAATGAAGAGAGTGGTATGTAATTTACCCTTTAAAAAACCTTTCTTAATCAGAAATTAGCTTAGCATCTCATACCAAGATTTAGGAGCTTATTTCAAACCATAGAGGACTTTCTCGAATTTGAATACATGATTTTTATAATGAGGATCTTTAAACCTAGGGGGTTGTTCTACCTATACCTCTTTATTAATAAAACCATTCAAAATGCACTTTTTACATCCATTTGATGTAGTTTGAAAGCCATATATGATGCAAATGCAAGAAGCATTCTAATGGCTTCAATTCTTGCAACAGGGGCGCATGACTCTTCGAAGTCAATACCTTCTTCTAGACAGTACCCCTTTGCAACTAATCTTGCCTATTTCTTACCACAATTCCTGATTCATCTAGTTTGTTCCTAAAAACCCATTTTGTTTCTATAACCGATTGATGTTTGGTCTTTGAATAATAGTCCACACATCATTTCTTTTAAATTGATTCAATTCTTCTTATATAGCCAAAATTCAGTTTTCATCTACTAATGCTTGGTTTATGCAAGTTGGTTCTAATTGAGAAATGAAGGCAAAATTTCCACATATTTGGTGATAGGATGACCTAGTTCTAACTTTATCAAATATATCACCAATTAGCTGGTTTTCAGGATGAATATGCATAAACCTCCAATCTTTGGGAAGAGATGAGTTACCTTCCTCATTTATCTCTGTTGTGGATCATTCAGATTCATCCATTGTTGTCTTTGATAGTGGAGCTTCTACTTGATTATCTTGTAATTTTAATTTCTCTACACTTGTTTGAAGATTGTCTATCTCATTATCAAAATTACTATTTCTTTTTGTAGAGTTAATATGTTCATCAAATTTAACATGGATAGATTCCTCTATAATCTTAAGTCTTAGGTTGTACACTCTAAATGTTTTGCTAACAATGGAATAACCCAGAAATATACCTTGATCAGATCTATTACTAAATTTTCCAAGGTTTTCTTTATCATTGTTAAGAATAAAGTATTTATAACCAAAGGAATGAAAATATAAAATATTTGGTTTCTTGTCATAATATAATTCAAATGGAGTTTTGTTGAGTATGGATCTAGTAAAGACTCTATTAAAAATGTGACATGTGGTGTTCATTACTTTTAGCCCAAAAATACTATGGAAGGCTATATTCACTCAACATTGTCTTTGTCATCTCTTTCAAGGATCTTTTCTTCCTTTCTGTTACTCCATTTTGTTAGAGTGTTATTGGTGCAGAGAAAGTTTGAAGAATACTATTACTTTCACAGAAATCATTAAATCTATGATTCTCAAACTTTCCACCATGATCACTCTTTATGGCAACAATATGAGAACTTTATTCATTTTGTACATGTTTGGAAAATACTTGAAAGAATGAAAAAGCTTCATCTTTAGATGCTAGAAACATTACCCAGGTAAATCTACTATAGTCATCTATAATAACATATTGTAGTGGCATGAACCAGCAATGGCAGAGCAAATTCTACAGCTTGATGAATATTCTAATCCGGGCGGCGCAAGCA
>JAYJMB010003314.1:0-14236 GCA_036873735.1 Pouteria campechiana
TATATATATATATATATAACATTAGCACTGATATGTAACAAGGCACATGCACCCACAAACAAAAACTGTCTATTTTTTGCCACCTGTAATCCCTACCCGGAACCACCCAAACCATGCTGGACAAGATTGCCAATGCTCTTGGTATGATCGTGATGGTGATCGTGATCCTGATCGTCGATGTGGGTCCGATCAGGCAGAATCCACCGGCCTTCAGAGCTCCTGACCATTCCCTTGTTCTCATCCTGCCTCCAGTTAGGGGGTACTAAAAGGTGGCCCTTCAAGAAATCCGCGGCTTTGTTAACCAAAGCTGGGTCCCTGCCACTAGCCGAAACAAATCTCTGCCCTTTCCCGTGGTACCTGCATTCATTTCATCCGGAAAAACATTAGTAATCAAACATCCACAATACCAACATTCAATTGAAATTTACGTGAGCCCAATTGCGCCATACCCGTCCAGCAAATGCAGGTGAGCCTCCAGATTATGAAAGCATGCCAGATCATTGGTCTCCTTCAGGAAGGGCGAATGCTTGTGATCCAGCGCCAGCTCAACCCCCACATGGCTGTAATTCCACGGAAACGCCTCCGCAAACCTTCGAAACGGCTCGGGCACTCGCTCATTGATAAACACACCAGGCACCTTCGGCACCGAGTCATGGACATTCACCACCCTCAGCACCTTCACCCCAAGCCCTTCCAGCCGCTCCTTGAACCTCACGTTCCCCACTCGCGGCCCAGAGAAGGAAAACACGCATATCGGCACCGTTCTCCCATCTTCCGTCACGTTCAACCCCGTCTCCACCATGTCGTAGGCGCTCAGAATCGCCAGCGCACTGCCCAAGCTGTGACCCGTCAACGTTATGCTCAGCTCCTCCTTCGGGTACTGCTGCACCAATCGCTTCACCTCCGTCAAGATCTGCTCCCTAGCGGAGTACTTGCAAAATCTGCAATGTTTGTCTTTGTCGGTGTAGAGATTGACGAATCCCGACTCGACCTTGACCGTCGGATCGGGGCTCGGGATCCCTTCCGATGAGATGGGCCACAAGAAATCCATCAGGTCTGCGACGAACTCCGTTTTCGCGACGGTGCCCCTCCACGCTATCGCTATGTCCCGCCGCCCCAGCCGGGCTGTGGCTTCGTCTCCGGACACGGCCACGTAGCCCATCCAGTTGGCGTTTCGGCTCCACTTGCTGGGCATCACTGATTTCCTGAAGAAGCTGGGGAGATTGATGTTGGATGTGGCGTACAGATATCTGGTCACTTCGTAGCCGGATTGGGCCATCCCCAGGCTTTCGAAGAACATGCGACGGTTGTATTTACAGCTGCCACAGTATTTGGAGTAGGGATCATAGTCGAATGCATCATAGCACGCCTGCGCCATTTCTCCGTAGCGGACCAGCTCCGACCGGAGGAGCGTATCCATCGGATCGAACAGGCCGGCCCAGTCATCCTGGCCGTGGATCTCGCGCCACGTCTCCGCCAACTGCTTCTCAGGTGTCGAGCCAACGTCGATTTCTTCTTCTGTTTCGAGCTTGGTGATCATCGACGACAGCGAGCCGTCCGTCCTCGCTGCAGGGATGATTGTTGAGTTTTTGGGGAGGCAAAGGATGTGACGGTCCAGATCTCCCGATGATCTGCTAAAGAGCGGCGCAGGCGCTGAATGTGAATTTGTCAGTTGGGAGGTACCGTGGCAGCGTCCATGAAAGGGCAAAATCGCCTTTGGGAGAGGAATCGCCATAGATTGCTGGTGGGAATGGGCGGAATCGAAAGATGAGGAGATGGGATTGATGGCGGACATGGATGGTTGAATATTTAATGCATGTGGGCCATGATGACGGAGAGGGCAACTTAAAAACTGCGACATTGACGAGGATGCTTCAATGAAAGTGGATGGATGACTAAAGAGACGATGCTTCAATGAAAGTTGATGGATGACTAAAGAGACGATGCTTCAATGAAAGTGAATGGATGACTAAAGACTTCGTTGACGGCGGAATGTGAAACTATGGACCCAAGAAGATTCCCGGTGTACCTACTGCTACTAAAACAGGTGCATTGATGCATTCACTGTGTTCTATTGGTTACTTGTCAGGTTTAAATGCTTTGATTTAGAATTATTTCCAATTGGACGGTTCATCTTCTTGTGGGTTGTAAAGTATTACTTTCTTTCAATCCATTCCAGTGAGAGAAACAGATTACCAACTTACAAGATATATTCCACGTGTTCTGCGTGTGGACTACTAGTTAAGCGAACAGCCGCCGTGGAATTTGAGCTTCCCGGAAGAAGACGTGGGAGAGATAATGACGCCCCTTCAACTTATTTAATTGTACTGTAAAGCTATTGCTAGTCCATATGCCAGAAGAGATTGCTTATCAACTTGGAATGATCATGGCCGTCGATCATGGTCATGATCACCGATGTGGACCCTTTCCGGCAGAACCTACCATCCGTAATGAGCTCTGATCATCCCCATGTTCTTATATTGCCTCCAATTAAGGGCACTAGAAGGTCTTCCTTTAAGCAATAAGTGGATTTGTTAACCAAAGCTGGGTCTAGGCTTTAAGCTTTAAGCTCCCATTTGATAAGGACACCACCTCCTAATCAAATCCCTAAAAGGTGCCACTGTCTTCTTGCACAATTTTAAGAAAATGGGAGGGAGGAGGTAGCAAGGTTGCTTACCTTCCGCGGTACGGCCTCTGGTTTGTCCCCTTCTTTCCTTCCTTCCCTTCACTGGTTGGTGGCCCCTCTCTCTCGGTCCTTCTCTGTCCCCGTTGACGACGACAGCAACCTCCCTTCTTAACCTCGCTCTTTCTTCCTCTCCGTTCTCAGCGATTGCAGCGACATGTCATGGGGATGGGAGGCGAAAACCCCAGAAAAGTATTTTCTGTAACCCAGACTGAAAAGTAGGGCACAGTCCCTTTGAATCATCAAAGCCGATCAAATAGTTTGAAATATAATATATTTAATCACCTAAATTAAACATTCAGATTGGCCATGATATATATATATATAGATTGGCCATGATATATATATATATATGAATAATAAAATTCTTTAAAATAAAAGAAATAAAATATATTATATTTTGAAATAAATATATTGATTTATATTATTATTCTTCATTTTGACCCACTTGAATGTCTAGATAATTTTTAATATAAACAAAATATATTATGTGACAAACTATTTGGATGGATTTTACAATTCAAAGAGACTGTTTGCCCCCTTTTAACCGAACAGTCCTTTAGCAAGCCGTCTGTGTTCAAAGGTTCTTCGGGCCACGTGGCTGCACGCCGCAGCGGTGGCAAAAAGGAATGAGACCACCTGGCTTCGCTTGCCACTCGCATGTCTGTGTTCAAAGGCCCGAAGGGTGCACGCCGCAGCGGTGGCAAAAGGGGCTGAGGCCACTTGGCTTCCCTTGCCACACGCTGCTTCATGCGAGGCACGACAAATCTAGCCTCCTTAAATTTATTTTAAACAAATCTTTATAATGGATTTTCAGATTTAAGCCATGTATTACTTGTTTGGGTTGATCCTTTCGAATCTGACCGTCCAATCACTACCAAATTTTAAGATATGATTGCTACGGCCCTTAACTAACACGATCTAAAATTGCATATCAATCTAAGGTGCCGTTGCAAAGGTGCACGACCCACAGCCAGACAGCCGCTGCTGGTCGTTGACAACTCTTGGCTATAAATTTCCACATTCGAAAATCGGTTAAGTGCGAAAATTTATATGGCTCATTATCATCAAGGAAATTATCACTTTACAAACTTTCAAGCCGAAGTAACTGTTGAATGCAGCAAAATCACCAATTTTCTCCATGGCTATTTTTTTCCCACCCATTTTATCCACAACACAACTTTAATATTATATTATAATAAGTAAAATCATGTGTTTAAATTAATTCCCGCTAGTTTATTAAAATGTTGGGCTTAACCATTTCTCGGGTATCACAAAAATATTTTATTGGATAGATATTAAATTTAAGACATAAATTTTATTTTATATGATGGTTTGAACAATTTGGATCTGATTGGTCTTCTAAGTGAAAATTTTCAAGTACCAATTTGGATTTAAATCAGTAAAATTATTGTCCATTTTGATATCGCTTAAAAAATTTGAAACCATCTATGATAATGTTGCTATAAATGTTTTCATGATTAAACATCTCTTTTGGATTTAATGAAAATAACATAACAAATAATAAAGTAGTAAATTAACATCCTATTTAAATTTAAATCTATTACCTTTATTAATGTTTTGATATTTTATATTATATATACTATAATAATTTTCGTTGTAAGTTGGTCTCTCAATGAAAATAGGAATAATTTGCATAGACCATATGATAACCCTAAAAGTGTGTATACATAGATTTACACTTTAAAATTTAATAAAGAAAATAAAATTTTAAAATATGAATAATCTATTCAAATGAAATTATTACATTTTTATATACTTGGCCTATTTTAAGAAATCAAACTATTATCTACGATCTTTTATGTAATTAATATATGGGTTTTCTAAATAAATATTATGAAATGTCAAATTAGAATTACCCAAGTTGTTAAGCTGATATGAGCATTGCCTAAGGAAATCATGGATAATTTTCGTGGGTGCCCTTGAGTTATGATAAAATGATATTTTGCTCTTCGCAAGATATCCCTAAAGTTTGTTTTATTTTTCATAAATATTCTTGACATTACAATTAAAAATGGCCCATTAAGTTAGTAAACAAACTTAAAACTAATGTGAATTGATGGAAAAACTCTCCAAAACTCATAAATTTGAAAAAATATGATCTAAAACATTTGTAAAATTCAAATAAAAAGTTCAAAATGAAGCATAAATTGAAATTAGTTATATGAAATATAAAAACCATTTTTAGATTTTTACAAAAATAAAATTTTTTTTTTTTGTGTTTTGGGTTATGAATTTATAAAGGGTTTTTTTCATTGATTCACATTGGTTTAAACACCTTTACTAACTTAACACCCATCTCTTGATGAACTATGATGTGAGAGTATTTATAAAGATGAAACAAATTTTGAGAGTTTTGTTTGCAAAGAGCAAACTTACATAGTATTGAATGCACTTTAATTAGAACTCAACGACATCCATGAAAAAATTACCAAAAATCATTGGCATTTTTCTTGTGCTTCATTCGTTGGATTGGACCAACAAGTTCGAAATTATCAATGACAAAAGGGAGAATATTTCAACTTTGAATACATGACTTTTAAGACAAGATAGCCTATGGGTGTTTCTTCAACCTAGGCAGACGAAGTTGAAGAGTGTTATCGAAGAGAAACTAGATACATTTCAAAAATTGGAATTTTCAAAATCCTGATTAGAAATGGTGGTGGGATTTACTCTTGCTGGTTGTATGTGGATGATTTCAACTATGCCGATGTTGATGAAGTCCATGTTGTTAGGACAAAAAAATAGAGAGAATTGAGGGGGAACAAAATAATTAAATAATGGCCAGAGCCTTGAACTATCGACCCCATTTGGTAAATCAGACATACATCAAATATAAGATGTCAAATTTGATCAAGTGTTCATCATGCTGATACGTTTTTGGCCATGTATCAGTATCTTAGTTTCATGAGTAATTCAGAGCGAACCCACACACTCTAGAAATAGAAGAGGCCACACTTTTAACACTTATATAAGTGGATCTATTTAGAGTACCCTATAACTAAATACCCCAACACAATGATTTTAGATCCATTAAGAGTACAAAACACTCAACCTTATTTTCAACATTATAGGATACAAGCACTACCTGAGGGATGCTAATAAATAAATATAAACCATGCTTGCGAGTTACTAATTGATGTACTTTGCTCGTTGAACTTTTGACTTGGGTTACAAGCCTAAAGTTGAGTTTCTATTATTAGGACTTAATTAGTAGGTTTCAGTCTTATCCCTCTAGTTGTTTTCCAGACCACATCTTTTGTAAGGCCTTTAGTAAGCGGGTCTACCAAATTTTGATTTGATCTAACAAAGTCGATGTTAACCACTCCATCTTGGAGCAGTTGTCTTACATAATTATGTCTCAATGTAATATGCCTAGACTTGTCATTATAAGTTTTATTGTATGCTCTCGACAAAGTTGCCTCGTTGTCACAATGCAAATAAATAGGAGGCATTAGCTTAGGCTAAATTGGAATTTCAAGTAATAAATTTTTAAGCCACTCTATTTCTTTTCCTACTATAATCAAAGCAAAAATTCTGATTCCATGGTAAAGTGAGTAATGTAGGTTTGCTTTTAGAAGCTCATGAAATAGTAGCTCACCCAATGGCAAAAATCCAACCACTAGTAGAGATAGATTTTAATTTATCAAAAATTCAGTTAGCATCACTGTATCCTTCCAATACAGTGGGTTCACCATTGAAATGGAATCCATACTTTATGTTCTTTTTGAAATATTTTAATAGTCTATAAATTGCATTTCAATGCATATGTCCTGGATTATGAGTAAACCTGCTAAGTATTCTGACAGCATAAGCAATATCCAATCTAGTGCAATATATAGCATATATTAAACTACAAATCACTTTAGCATACTCTAGTTTTGCTACTAATCTATCATTATTTTTATATAACTTAATACTCGGATCAAAAGAAGTAGAAGCAGGACTAGCATCAAAGTGATTGAACTTTTTAAGAATTTTCTTAATATAATGAGACTGAGTAAGAGAAAATACTTTACTATACTTGATGATCTTAATGCCTAAAATGACATCTCTCTTCTATGTATCATGTCAAAGCTAACAAATAAAAACTTTTTAGTCTCTTCAATAATTTCAATGTCAGTACCCAAAATAAGCATGTTATCTACATATAAGCATATAATAATACCTCTATTAGAAGAAAATTTACTATGCAAATACTTAGTATGATTCATTAAGTTTAAAATTATTTGAAAGTACAACATTATCAAAATTTTCATGCTACTACTTAGGAGCCTATTTTAAATCATATAACAATTTAATTAATTTAAATACTTTATTTTCTTGATCAAGCATAATAAAACCTTCGGGTTGGTCCATATAGATTTCTTCTTCTAATTCTCAATTTGGAAAAGCAGTTTTTACATCCATTTGGTGAATTTCAAGATAATAAATTGATGCTAAAGCTATTAATAATCTAATGATTGATATTCTAGCCATTGAAGAATAAGTATTAAAGAAATTAATACCTTCTTTTTGTTTAAACTCTTTAGCTACTAAACTAGCCTTAAATTTATCAATTAAACTGTCTATTTTTAATTTTTTTTCTAAATATCCATTTACAACCTATAGCTTTTGACCTAGGTGGTAGATTTACTAACTTTTATATACTATTTCCCATGATTGAATCCATTTAATCTTGTATAGCTTTTTTCCAAAATGCAGCATCAGGAGATTTCATAGCCTCTTCATAAGTAGATGAATCTTCCTCTGTATGAAAAAACAAATAGATGTTCTTCATTTATTTTTTTCTTGATCCTTCTACTAAGAAAAGATAGAAATCTAATCCAAATCTAAAGTTTGAATCACTCCTAGGTCTCTTACTTTTTCTTAAATACTCATTTTCAATTTCTATAGGTTGATCCAATGGCTGAGAATCAACTCTTATAGATTGATCTGATCATTGAGAAGAAGTTCTATCATTTTGATTTAGCCTAGGAATTGATTTGTAAGTATTTTCAAAAAAATTTGCATCTTTATATTCAATAATGATATTTTGATGAATTGAACTATTAGGCTCTACCACAAAAAATCTATAGACTTTACTTTTTATAGTATCTAAATATGCATTCTATTCCTCTATTATCTAATTTTTTGTCTTTTAGGATCAGGCAGTCTAATTAAAGCTTTGCACCCCCATACTTTTAAATATTTTAGATTAGGTGCCCTATTTTTTCATAATTCATAAGGAGTAATTTTTATTTTCTTATGAGGAATTCTATTAAGAATATGATAAGCTATTAAAAGGGCTTCTCTTCACCAACTTTTATTTAATCTTGAGTTTGTCAAAATGGCTTTTACCATTTCTACTAAAGTTCTATTTTTTCTTTTCGCAATCCCATTTTGTTGTGGAGTATAAGGGGTTTTTACTTAGTAAATTATTCCAAAATTTTCACAAAAGTCATTAAAGTCATTTGATAAATATTCACCACCTCTTTCTAATTTAAGGGATTTAATAATTTTTTCCAATTGATTTTCTATCTCTGTTTTATAAGACTTAAATTTTTCTAGATCTTCATTTTTATTTCTTAGCAGATATACCATAAGTATATTTGCTATAATCATATATGAAAGTTATAAAGTATCTTTTTCCACCTTTAGTTAAAGTATTTTTCATTTCACATATGTTTGAATAAATTAAATCTAGTAATCCTGAATTTCTTTCAACTCTTTGAATTATTTTTTTAGTTATCTTAGTTTGCACATGAACTTTACATTTATCTGAAAATTGATTGGGACACTTAGAAATTAAATCTACTTTTATCATAGTGTCCGGGCTTCTAAAATTCACATGACCTAATCTATCATATCATAAAGAAAAAGAATCAACAATATAAGCAAAAGAATTAGCTTTATTGTTTACATTCATTTTGAACATGCCATCTATAATATATCCTTTTCCAATAAATGTACCTCCTTTTGACACAATAAACTGATCAGACTTAAATACCAACTTAAATCCATATTTATTAAGAAGATTGGCTGAGATAAGACTTTTGCAAATTTTTGGTACATGTAGTATGCTTGTGAGGATGAGAGATTTGCTAAAAGTCAGCCTCGAGATAATTTTTCCTAAGCTCACTACTTTAGTAGTAGATGAATTTCCCATGAAAAGATTATTTTTCATTCATTTCATAGGTTTTAAACTGATTTCTGTCTTTATAAACATGCCTAGTTACTCCAGAATTAAGCCACCAACTTTGGTCATCAGCTACAGAAAAAACCTTAGAAATCATAGCAACAAAGTTATCTTTAGCCATATATGCTTTAGGACCTTTTCATTACTGTGTCTTGAATAAAAATTATACTTCCTTTTAAAAAGTCTGCATTCTCTTTTCAAGTGGCCCATCTTCTTGCAATGAAAACAAGGTCCTTTACGCTTTTTAAATAAACTTTTGTTGGCATTTAAGTTAAACCTTTTAGAGGATTTATTATTGTTAACTACTACCTTTTCTTGGCTTTCCATCATATGAGCTTTAGAATAATCTTGCTCTTTTTTTTTCTTACAATCTAGAAGCTCCTTCAATTCTAAGATTCAAAACAATATCATCTAAAGTCTTTTTTTCTTTCATTTGCTTTAAATTCTTACAATGGTTATTCTAACTAGGAGGCAATTTTGCAATAATAGAACCAATTATAATAGATTCATCTATCTTGCTACTCTCATTCTCTAATTGATTAACAATATACTAAATCTCATGAACTTGGTCAAGAATCGATTTATCATTAGTTATAGAATAATTTAAAAATTGACTTACAAGAAATTTTTTGGCATTGGCATCTTCAGTATTGAATTTATGTTGAAGTGCATCCCAAATTTGTTTTGTTATAGTCACATTTTGGTAGACATTGAAGAGGGTATCTGAAAGTGAATCGATGACGTGTCCTCTACAAATATAGTTGTCAAGTTCCCACTTTATTCTTCTAAAGTCTTGTACTCTCTTTCTTCAGCCTTTAGAGTGGTGAGAATATAAACGACTCCAATTTGAGTGAGGTAGAAATGAAGTTGTTACTGCTATCTTTTGAAGTTGGTGCCATTGCAATTGTTCAACTTTCGTATTTCAGGTTTGACAACTGGGATGTTAGATGATAGGTAGGCCATTGTATCAATAATGATATAATTGTCTAAAGATTGTTAAGATAAAAAACAGAGAGAATAGAGGGGCAACAAAATAATAAAATAAAATAAAATATAAATAATAATTTTACAAAAGATATGTTATAGAGTCGCTATACTTTAGGCAATTATGCACCCTACACTGCTGCTTTGGAATATTTGCAGTTGACCATAAGATACAATTTGCAAACCTGAATACTAAAAAGAGAAAACAACTTTCCAATCTGGTCACCAAACAACTTGATAGTAATAGATACACTTGTTTGGATGGAATATGTAAAACTCTAACTTTAAAGTGGATTGAATGTGGATTTAAAAGAAGATTAAATAGAAAGTAATCCGAAAGATGAGGAGAGAATGAGATTGAATTCTCTAGCGGATCCACGCTTGTTTGCTTATAAAGCCAATGATCACAGCTATCTCCCCGTTGTAAGATGGCTGTTGCGGAAGACGGAATATTGCTTTTGAAAATTTCTTCTGCCCATTTTCAATTAAGTAACGTATGCCACATGTTACCAAAGTAGACTGAAGCTGCCACGTGGTTCGTATCCTTTTGAATTAATCAAACAACCCATTATGTGTCTCGCTGCCCATGTTCACGTTGCAGGAAAGCTACCACGTTCAGCTAAAAAGGATGGGCAGTTATAAAATTGTAGAAAATTTCAACACATGTAACATCCACTCGAAGAGAAAGGAACGAATAAAGAACGATAATACTCATTTTACGTTCAAACATTTTTCGACTCGCCGTCCTGCGGTCAACACATAACTATTATTTGGGATGAATTGAATGAAGAAAGATTTTCTGCTTGATGATCCCAAGATCCCAACAATGCGTAGATGCGCTACCAACAAACAAAGACAAGACTGGCTATCAAATGTGGGCCTTTAACTATAGAAATCTCGTGCCACTGAATTACAGCAAATAAGCTCGCTATGAAAGTGTGCCTCCGCATCTAAACAAATCAAACATCAGCGCACATACAAGTGAGGGTGGCACCCTAAATAAAAAATTTAGGGGGCAAATAAAAAAAATGTTAAAAAATTATCTACTAAAATTTTTTTCATACCTATAATTATTAATAAAGAGTCTTGATCATTGTATGGGGTTATAATATATTGATCTATGTATAGTGCTAATAATATATTAAGAAATAAAATCAACACATGCTTAGTAAGTATCATTAAAACAAAGTGAAAATTTTAGATGACTGAGGTTTCGCAATTTTGGGAAACTCTAAATCAAATTTTTATTCTTATCTTTGACATTATTTAATTTAAGAAATCTTAAGTTGTACATTTGTTGTTCATTTCTCCTGCAATAAAAATCTACGTATTTAACTTGTAAAGGTAAGACAAACATATTTATTATTATTATTATTTAACTATTCAAGTATTGTTAACTCATTGATGAAGATTTTACGATGTTGCATTATAAAAAAACATCTATTTTTTAAAAAATTAATGATATGATAACATATAAAAAATAAGTATTTGTCAAGTTGATTTCAATTCGTCTTTGAAAACAAGGAATGTAAATAAAATGCACATTTCGACACAAATGCCAACCCCATAAGAACCACTTCCGTTTGGAGCTTTAAATATTTCTATCTCCAACCCCCTACGTATATGCATATGCGTAGTGTATATGGGTGGTGACACGCACATGCACAGGAAATCTTATATGCATACTTCGGCATATGAGAGGCTGGTCCATGTTTGTGCACCCGGCTAAGATAGTGAACAGCATCTACAGCTGATTCACCAACAGATGCGGTGAACCGAAAGTCCTGCTATTCATCATCCTCCTATAGATAAAATACCAAGAGAATTTTTTATGAAATTTGAGTTAATTATTAATCTTATCATTATTCCTATAGTTAAAAATCTAAAATCATATTAATCAAATATTGTTTTATAAAAATATAAAAGCAAAAATCAATCATGCGTGCGAGCGATCTCACCACAATTAATGTGAGCTTGAAATCCACAAAAATGTATTTGTAATCAAGATAAAAATTTTCCTCTTTTCATTACATGATTAAGTACCTAATCAAGATAAAATTTTCAATCTTAATTAAAATACTGGAACCAAATATGATGAATAAATTAAATTTTATAAACACATCATTGTATACCTCAAATTAAGCATTTTCATTGCACTTGTAGTGAAAACATTTCTATATAATCATAACCTCATATATAGTAATATATACATACATATATAAGTATATATTATATATTAATTGAGATCATAAATTCTTACTTTGAAGCTATAATAAGGCATCCTATATCAGAGGGTTTGTTGATCAGACATGCAGTAGGCAGCTTGGCCAGGCACCAAGTGGTTGATATGTGAAGAGTCCAAAAATTTGTTTATCTTTAATTACCGGCATGTGCTGCTTGTTAGATATTTTAATGATCTCAATCATAGCAAATGCATGATCTTTTCCTGTGTTTAATTTAATTCTACACTGCTTTGATGTGATACGCACAAGTTGGACGTGAGGATTCTTCCAAAGCTGTTTTTAAAATCATTTTGTCCCACCGAGCTCCATCGTTTTTATCCCGGAGGTACGTGTGCATAAAAAGAAGTGCCAGGTGTACACCTACACTTGCTTCGGTTACATAGCATCTCATTTCCAATTAGAGGCCCAGCATTAATGCAAAATTCCAACCTTTCCTTGTAGAAGGTCTGCATGAACATGGACCAGCATCTTGTATGCCGGAGCAGCAAGATGATTATCTCTTTCCTAAATTTTATAAACATCCAACAAAAATGTTGTGCTTGGAAAGGACTTTCTATGCATATGCGTGTCAGATTACCAACCTATATGCAACCGCGTGATCCATCCTCCCGTACGTTTGTCCAAAATTGGGAGCTACGCACGGGAGCTGTGTGAAAAGCATTTTTTGTCTGCAGAAATGGTGGGGTCGATTTCCAGAACATTGAAATTGGCTTTTCTCTCTCAAAATCAAAATTCAGCATTCCTACCCCCTCCCATCTCTCTGATTTTCTCTCACATCTCTGTAATTTTGAGCTACATTTAGCATCTCTTTGAAAATCACTCGTCTCTCGCCTCTCCCATCTCTCCGATTTTCAGCTCATCTAAGCATTGAGCCAGAGATCCAGATTCTCCCAAAGCTACAGCGACTCCTTCCCTGCGATTTCTGGCAGCAAACTCCCCTGCCAGCAACCAAAACTGACTGCTTCCCATCCCCTGCCAGCGACTCCTTCCCTCCCATTTTCGGCTTCAAGGAGCTTCAAAATCAGATCGCCAGCAGCAAACTCCCCTGCTAGCAACCAAAATCGACTGCTTCTCGTCCCCTGCCAGCGACTCCTTCCCTGCGAGTCATATACCGAGTCGGAGCCAACCCGGGTGAGTTAGAAAAGCCGTTATAAGCCCTCCTCTTGCCGTCTCTCTCTGTAGGTGAGCAAGCGATAGATGGCGAGCCGATCCACGGAGGAATTCTCTGTCCTGGTCTTGGCATTCGACCTCGGCGCCGATGCCCGGTCTCTCCTTTCAGCTGCAGCTAATGTCGGAGAATCATCTTAGCAATAGCAGTAAGATGAGATCTGGCACGACTGCCCTTCATCTTTTATCAGCTCCGACGATAAAGATTTCTCCGACATCGAGGCCCTCCAGGCCTTTCGCATCGAGGGCATAGATAAAGCCGGCAGCCTCATCTTTCGAATCATCAGCAAGTTCTTCCCAGGTTGCCACCCCCACTATCTCTCGCTATTTTTTGTGAATTCAGCAGTTTCCTCCCCCCAAATTTTAGTTTTGTTAAGTCGAGTTGAATTTTGGGTTTTTTAGTTATTTGAAGCTTGGTTTTTGATTGAATTTGAAAATTCCAAAAAGATTGGTTTTTTATTTGGTCCGCTGATCATAAGTGCTACCTTTCAACTTTGGATGTGCTTTCCGATGGGAATTTTTTTTAGTTATTCGGGGCTTGATTTTTAATTGAATTCAACTCGGAAATCCTAAGACGATTGGTTTTTTCATTGGTTCACTAATCATCTGTCCTAGCTTTCACCTTCGGATGTGCTTTTGGATGAGAAAATGTACGAGCTTGCCTGAAATTTCGTGATGTTGCTTGTAGATGATATAGGCTTAAGAGTTGTTTGGGTTGTCCCCAAACGGAATGCTGATCTGGCTCTCGAGAAGATTCCGCATAGAATCCTGCAAGATAGAGAAAACGTCAAAGGGCGCCGGGGGTGGTCCCAGCGCGGGCACTCCGACGCTCAAGTCAGATAGGGACCCTAATAGGGGGAGTGAATAATAGAGAAAGAGAGAGAGAGAGAGAGAGAGAGCCTAGAGAGCTCCTGTCCTGGAGGTACATACCTGAGTGTATTTATAGATGAGCATGGGTGC
>JAYJMB010003316.1:0-14232 GCA_036873735.1 Pouteria campechiana
GTGATGGAAATGAAGTAGTGGTAGCCAATAAGGATGGAAACGAATGAATAATCTGACATGGAGCAGCGTTTGATGGGAACTAACGATGACTGAATAGTGCACTCGGGCAAGGGGGATGCAATGCAGTGACAAGGATAAGGGATTTAGGGTTTTTTTAATATTTACACATGTAATTCGGGTATGTTTGGGTTGAGTTGCTATAGACCCACATAATAATTCAAGGTTGGGTTTAACTCGAATTCAAAACTTGAATCTCAAAAAAGCGGAACCCAAACTATAAAAAACTAGAAAACTGAGGGTTCAACATAACCCAACCCATGTTGCATTCCTATTAATTCTATAATATCTTTTTCTTTTTTCATTTATAATTAATTTTTGAAATTCCTTGTAAATATTTTTAAATATTTCCTATACTATCCGCTCATACAAATATTCGGAAAAATTATGGTTATCTTCATGGAGTCCATTTAACTCATTGGTTGAAGTTACCAACCATGAAAATACATTTTTTCAACATTAGAAAACTATTTACTAAAAAAATAAATTTATTTCACATATAATCATATAATATAATTAAATTTAACTGAAACGGTCGAGATCTTTGCAGTTTAACTAAATAGGCCGTTGCAATATTGCATGTGCACATATCAAAGTCTTCTACCATTCACCGTATCATTTTCTCTTCATGTTTATCAATTTAGCATTCCATGAGTCTCATAGGCATTATACAGATGGTTCATTCACCCTCTTCGGCATCTATATTATTCTTTTCTCTAAAATCCTCTCCATGAACAATTGGTGTATTGTTATTTCACATCGAAATGTTAATAGACTTGTACTTTAAACCAACGTATAGTATGAAAATGAACTTCTAAATAATGAGTATCAAATAACATACACAAACTCAAAATGAACTGCTAAATAATGAGTACCAAATAACATACAAAAACTCACCTTTCCCACATCTGAAATTTAAATCATACAGTAGGACACTTATAAAATAGACATATATAGGTTTGGATTTTTAAGCATTTCGTGCATTCACATCAAAACCTGGTGCAAACCACTGAACCCTCCGCCTGCCCCATCTCGCGAATTCTACGCATCCCAGCAAGATGAGATTACACATTTACCAATCTTGTGTAGCCGCTCCCTTAGCTGCAATAGATATTTTTGGACTGGGAAGCCCTTGATGAACGGATGGTCACGCATCTGATCTATGCGCCGAGTGAATCATTCAGCCAATCCTGGTCGCTAGAGAATCCAGGCGAGTAGAATAGCTCAGTCGAGTACGCAAAGGCCAAAAGAAATGAGAGGCAAACAATTAAACGGACAGGATCTTCCTGTTGCTACGCTTCCTAATCTGGGACTACATAATCGCTCCTGTTTGCGCCACAGAGCTCGATGCATACCAACTGACAACCAAGCTTCCTGTTAAGTTGCAGCGTTGTGTAGAAATTTGGAATTATCTCATCTTTTTGCTTGAATTATACTTTCTTGGGCTCTGTTGATATTGATTACATGTATTTATTTCTTTTTTTGTTAATCTCTCTGGAATCCGAACTTCCAACCTCGGTAGTCTTGTTCAGAAAGAATCGTGTTTGGGTCTGCTTTATATTTGCTTGGACAGCGTAACTTTCTTTTCAATCCAAATCTTCAATTCAGTTGTAATAGTTTCCCCTTTCACGGATTGAAGCCACTAAAACTGACTTTCGGACGCTGATTTCGCTTCTTTTGCTTGGATTCTGGTTGGGGCATAGAACTCCATAGATGGCGTTGCCGAAAATTGGATCCTTTCGATACAACTGGGAATTGAAAAGCAAAGAAAGACTCATCTCTCGTGGGGTGAGTTTCGGAAAGTACGATTCACAAGATAGAGAAACTACAGAGAAATTCTTCCGTGTAAGGGTGAAAGACGGACTTGTCTCATCTTGGAAAGGCCTGTGCATGCTTGTAACCAAAGCTTGGGAATTCGGCCGTTCGGATCCCAGGAATGTCATATTCTCCGCTAAACAAGGACTAGCTCTCGTGATTGTTACTATGCTTGTATTCTTGGACCGACCTTTTGAACCTCTCAGCCAGTATGCCGTGTGGGCAATCCTTACTGTTGTGCTTGTCTTTGAGTTCAGCATTGGTAAGTATCGAATTTACTTCGACCTAATGTTCTCTGATTATTAACTTTCTTGTGTTCTTTGTTATCTTAGTTTACGTCTCCCTGGTGTCTGTTTCAGTGTAGAATTGACATGAAATTCCAATCACCATGCACAGGAAATGTTAGATGGTCTTCCCAAATGGCGACAGCAACATAGAACTTAACTAATTGAAAATAATCAATTAAGGGAATTAAACATCCAAACAGTTGCTAACAGAATGCAACTGTATTTTCAAGGAGTGGGGAGCTAGCAGAATGCAAATGTATTACTTTGGAGGTTTCGGGGTTTGAAATATCTGTTTTTATAAGTACTTTTTCAGGTGCAACTTTTAGTAAAGGATTTAATCGCGGCCTGGGGACTTTATCAGCGGGAGGGCTTGCTCTTGGCATTGCAGAATTATCAGGAATGGCTAGGAAGTATGATGAAGTAATTATCATTGTTAGCATCTTTATCACAGGTCTGTCAAGAACTAGTATTCATAGCTCTTATTTCTTTTGATTTTGTAATGGTCAAGGCACTTCAGTTTTTCCTCTCCTAAGAGAAGGGGATTAATGTGTCCCTGCCTGCTGTACAAAAATCAGTGGTTGAGTTGGGAAGTTTATTAGCAAATGCCCACCACGGTCATCTCCAGTGATTCTGATAATTAAGTTTGTATATACAGGATTTTGGGCAACTTTTGTGAAATTGTATCCCACAATGAAGCAGTATGAATACGGCTTTCGAGTCTTCTTGCTGACATTCTGTTTCATAATAGTGTCTGGATATCAGACAGGGCAACTCATCCAAACAGTCGTCACCCGATCCCTACTCATAGCTCTTGGTGCAGCCATTTCATTGGCAGTGAATGTATTCATTTTCCCAATCTGGTCTGGTGAGGATCTACACAAGTCAGTGATGAAAAACTTCACCAATGTCGCCAGTTCTCTGGAAGGTTGTAAAAAATTCACTGTGTTGTTGTGCCTATAGTCCTCCGGCTGTGGCACACTTGATCAATAACTCCCAATAACTTCCTGTGCAGGATGTGTTAATGGGTATCTTCAATGTGTGGAATACCAGCGGGTTCCATCAAAGATTCTTGTCTACCAAGCATATGATGATCCTCTATACAGTGGCTACAGGTCCGCCATCGAATCTAAAAGCAAGGAGGATTCTTTGGTATGAATTTGCAGCATGCCAAAGTACAATTACTCACGACTGCAGAGTGGTCTGCAGAGTAGTACTTCCTACAAGTTTCTCTAGCATCATTAAGTTTTATGATGTCTTCATTGGTGCAGAAAGATTTTGCTGTTTGGGAGCCACCCCATGGCCGTTACATGATGCTAAGATATCCATGGAATAACTATGTTAAGCTGAGCGGTGCTCTGCGGTATTGTGCATTTGCAGTCATGACAATGCATGGATGCATGCTTTCAGAAATACAGGTAGCAATGCCTACTTATAAACAATGAATCCAGTTTCCCCACTCAAATTTCGCATACAGGCCTTTGCTTCCTGCCTACATTTAACCCATCATGGATGTCAGAACAGAAGACTGCTTTACTTATCCCCATAGGACACACTTTTAAGTCATTTGACAGAAGATTTGATGATTTGTTGTGTGGCCACAGAAATAAGTGGATCAATCTAATTTTCCATCTGTCACATGGACAAGATTCCAAATATGTGACAAGTAGGCAGGGTAACAATGGGCTTTGTGAAAATGCCCAGCAATTAATTGTACTGAATGCTGACAGGGTTTAGCAAAGTAAAGCCACACAGCCTAGCCTGGCTGCTTTGTTTGGTTGGTTATCTGAACATCACCCTATGATTGGTGTGGCTCAAGTTTAATCATTGGCCAGCTTATGTATATTATATACATATGCTGCTGCCATGATTACTGTTTTCAGCTAGTTCTTATCAAAATTCTTTTTTCCAAGTGGTTCACTTAGCATTCTTCCTTTATAGTTTCTCTGTCATTAGAAAATCGGATTTCTAGAAAGAGATCTGTAGATATCTTTGGAGGTATGCCTACAACTTAGTTACTTCCACTGCAGTGATGGTATATCTAATGCAAATATAGGTTCACTTCAGATATGCACGTGAAATTCTAGTGTAAATGCTCTTGTACTCTAGAGACACTTCAGCTATTGATTTTTTATTTATTACAGTTTAGGGGATGGATGACTTGTATCTGTGACAATAAACTGTAGCATTTCAAGATATTCAAGTGATCATGCTGCTTAATTGACAACTAACAGATTCCAAAATGTCTCCTATCTTAGTTTACTGTTATGAAATTGTTATGCAGGCCCCACCAGAGAAAAGGCAGGTCTTTAGCAGTGAACTACGGAAAGTAGGTGCTGAAGGTGCTAAAGTGTTGCGAGAGCTCAGCAACAAAGTAAAGAAGATGGAGAAACTAGGTCCAGAAGATGTCCTCTGTCAAGTGCACCAGGCAGCAGCAGAGTTGCAAAAGAAGATTGATGGAAAGTCTTACCTCCTCGTCAATTCCAGGGCCTGGGAGATCAGTAATCAGGATGAGAACACAGAAGCTGCTAACCATGCTGTTGACATAACAGAAACCCATAACAAAGGAATACTTAGCAAGTCCCAAAGTGAGACAGTGCTACGTCTTGGATCAGCCCCACCACCATCATCTGAAACAATGTCTTGTGCACAAGCACAAAGGCCTGCATTAAGTGAAGGTGGAGACCTGGATGAAGTCGAATCAGGAACGTATGAAAGTGCCAGCGCATTGTCATTAGCTACGTTTGCTTCACTTTTGATTGAGTTCGTAGCCAGGCTCCAAAATGTTGTTAGCTGTTTTCAGGAGCTAAGTGAGAAGGCCAACTTCAAGGAGCCTGTCAACGGAGAGACAGAAAAGGCCATTGGGTTTTGGACCAAACTATATAACAGGTGTAGAGATTTTAGGCTTTGAATCTCAGAAGGCAAAATCAGTAGGAAATGTAATGAATAGATTTTGTATATTTTCGATGACGAATGGATTTTGTAATATACAGCGAGCACTGAAGAATTCCATTGTTAAGTTACTCACATGATATATCATCCTAGTAGATGAACCGTTTCTGATGAAGTAAGAATAAAAATTACAGAAATATGGTTCTCTGTCTGCAACTTTTCTTTAGTTGAGGAATTTGAATCCCATAAAGACGTAAATTTTTTTTATGCTATGTGCTTTCCATTTTAGAAAAAAAAAAAAGATCTAGAAGTGTCAGAACTAGAAGATTGTATGCTGTTTAATAGTTATTGGATTCTCTCCATAAATGAAAACACAGGCTTAAAGGAATTTCATGCCATTCAAGATTAGCTAAATGTAATCTTTATGAAGTTTGAAGCAAAAATAAAACAAAACCATAGATTCAAACATCCAACAAGTGTGAATCATCTCATCTGAGAAAACTAGAATTCTGTAACTGCCCAATCCAGTTCAACACTATGAATCCCCCAAGCCACCCTGACTCGTGTGAATTGGCCGAGTTGCCCTCTCTTGCACTTTCGAGTATGGTGAATCACCATACAGTTTTCACCAAGCTAGTGACTCAAGAGCATGCTTGTCATCTGGGCCAATGCCATTTGGTTAAATGACTATTATGGAAGTACAGGAGTTCCATTCACTTCATGCATCAGGCATAAAAGGGTACAGAATTTCGGGTAATGCATCATCAACTCCTTGACATTGAAGAATCTTTATACAAATGGCTGCTGAAGATGGCATACCAAGAGAGCAGAACTGTTGTATAAAATCAGAGTACATCCAACCTGCACGTAGAGGCCACTTGGTGTGCTTGAATTCCTGTGTAGGGAGAGCGGACAAGTGGAGCTTTTTCAGTTTGTATTTTAACTTCCCCTCATTTTGACATTCATCCTTTCCAATTTGTCGATACCAATAAAGGGTACGAAAAGAAATTCAACATCCAAAGGTTACAACGCTAAATCACAGAGCTGGAAATTTTTCCACGTCATTTCAAAGATTTGGGGATTCACTGCAGTTGCTCCATGTACCTGGCTTTTCTTTCTGTCGTGTAAGCCGCAGAGATTTCCCTGCTAGAGTATCTTTGCCTCAAATGCCACACCCCATTTGATCTTGTTCAGGCTATACTTTTGATTAGGAAAGTCGCATGGTACTTTCACCTGTGATGTCAAATGCCACTTCCCACTCGATCTCGTTCAGGCCATGCTTTTCACTGGGAACGCTGCATGGAGCTTTCACCATGATACACATTATTTGTGTCCTTGTGTACAAGGACCGGAGTAAACATGTTAAGGATTTGGAAGTTTCCTAAGTTGAAATGTAATGTCAAATCCCATGTGTGAATGCTAGACAACAGACAGCCCAGGCAAACCTAGATTCAATTTGCAGATATTTGATCGGACAAAATGCTGTAACCATTATATGAGATCCATACATAAGGCTGTTTCAACAAACAACCCCCATTCAGTTCTACAATGAGAACACGCATGCTAACTCGGACCAGGCATTTTATACATTCTCCATCTCCTCTCTTTCTCCCATAACACTTGAAAGGTGGCCCACACCAAGACTAGGATGAGCTGATGGAGCAGCCTAACTCAGATGGTTAGCCCAGGCTGAACCCTGTTATGCCTAGGCGGGTTTCTCTTGGCAACATCAACAACAATCATCCAGCCATTGATGATCTGCAAACACCCAGAAGAAAATGAATTCCCATTGAAAGAGAATTAACTAAACTAAAGGGGTACTGAAGCAGGCACCAATCCATACCTTGCCATTCATCTCTTTCAAAGCTGCAGCAGCAGCTTCTTCTGTGGTGTACTCTATAAATGCATAGCCTTTTGACCGTTTTGATATCTTATCCATTATAATTTTAACTGTTGAAATGTAAATTATTAGCACCAAGTACCCAAGACAATGAACAAAGTGATTCAATGCATATGATTGGTACCCTTTCACAGAACAAGAAGTTCATACCTTCAACAAGCTCACCAAAACCTTCAAATGCCGCACGTAGTGTTTTCTCAGAAGTGTAAAAAGAGAGGCCTGCCAACACAACAGTTTTCAATATCAGTAAATATGGGAGAACTGGTAGTAGTGAAGCTTATTTCACTATGAATTGGTTAGAGCCATAATTCCAGAGGCACAAACCATGCAGATATTGCATGATCATTGATCCCAGTTTATGCATCTGAGGTACACTAAACTTTCACATGTCATGCCTTATTGCTCCAGGCTATTATGCATCTGAGGTTCGCTAGACCCTCAACAGCATTTCTACCAAATTGAGTAAAACTGCAAATTATGCATTCAAGCCAGTATAATGATATCTGAGCATGAAACCATCATCATCATAAGCTGTTTCGAAGCTAGATGGATCACCAAAAACAGTTTTAAAAGTATCACATCACCATCAAAAGCATGAAGCATTAAGCATTAAACTGGAGTACAGTCTGCATCTTACCAGTTACAAATAGCCTTTTTGTTCTTGGTGTCTGGTTAGTATCAGATGAATCATTCAACTTTTCACTGCCTGGAAAATTTTAAGGAAAACACATTGAGCTTTATCACAAAGTATGCCACCATCTATAGATGATTAATGATATCAATAAAACTACATGACATCAATGTTATCAGAACTTTACCAGTAATTGAACCAGAGCATGGACTGGTTTGGTTGAAACCAGTTTGAACCACTACTTTTAATTTTAGATTAAATAAATTTTCAGCCATATTAAATTTAAAATTTATATTTTAAGATCATTGTTAATTCAATGGATGTATTAAATTTTTTATTACATTTGAAGTGTACCATAAGCCGACTGTAGGAGTATATACTATCATGTTCTATCATGTATCAGTGCAAATATCCATTGTTTCCTGCAACCATGATCCTTCTTAACCCTTTCTTCTCCAGTGACATCTGAGAAAGGAATTCCTCCGCCCAATACTCCATGTCAAATATGGAAAACCCTCCACCCTATATCACCAATGAAGAAACCAACACCTCATTTCCATCATCAGGACGAAGAACACAACACTCCATTTCCATTGTTACCAAAAGAAGAGATCAGTTTTACGATATAAACTATCCATCACTCTTAGATTTTGAAATTCATTTTTGGGAAGCAGTGAATCGGTAGAACCAGTTTTGCCGTTAGACCAGTGGTTCAAATGGTCTGCAGCAGTTTTTTAACTGAATCGCCAACCAGATGGATGACCAGTTTCTGGTTGGACCGATCAAAACGGCCAGTCCGGTCTAGTTCTTATAAAACTGCATGACACCAAATGGTCCTATTTAGATCATCAGTTAAGTGAGCCTTCCAACCAGAGATTTTGTTAATGGTTGGTTACCACAGTGGTTGACACTTTCAGGGTGTGTAAGTGAGAGGTTTGGAGTACAAGAGCAAGCTGTAAGCCATAAAAATTTACCCAGCAGGGAAAAAAATGGAAACTTTTTTTTTACATGTCTTCGTTTTATCTATATTTGCAAATGAATCTGGCCCTTTTTTCCCTTTTCTTTGAAAGGTAAGTATTGTATCAGACCTAAATAAACACACAACTGGTATCTACCATTGAGATATGGAGCTGGTAGATTGCTAGAAACTGAGTCTTGCCAGAAATTATTAATAATCCAATTTTAATTTCTGGAAAAAGCTATGCAATGGATTATTGTAGTCTACAGCTTATATCATACAAACATTTTGTGGACTTTTATTAAAAAAAAAAATATAAACTGGCAAAATAAGGTAAAAATAAAAAATGTCAACAAAGATCAAGAAATAGAAATAACACAGAATAGGCACAATAATGCTCAAAGTAAAAGTTATATAGGACTGTAAACAAGTAAAACTAGATGCAATGCTGACTCTACTCCAATTCAAAAAGCCTAAACTTTAAACAGAGCTTGGAAGCTAAGCTTGCACGCGACTGGGCTTTGCTATGGTAAACTTGAGAAGGCCCAACAGGTGGCTAGAGATGAGTTCCTATGCACACAACAAATAAGATAAATACACAGATTGGGTCTTTCATGTTATTCAAATACATAAACTAAATAAGAAAAGTTTGTTTGGCTCAGCTCGGCTAGAACTTAACCTTCGTTATATTGATCTTCAGATAGCTTGTTTGAAGTTAAAGTCAATGGCACAGCTTAGCAGATTGGCTTGTTTACACTCTTATGGTCATATATAGGATGGTTTTAATTTTGTTAGTGTATCCATTTCACTCTCAGTCATTATTCCTACATAAATTTGTTCACAGTGTTGTATAGCACCTTGGATTTATTTAGATGTATCTCATTAACTTAATAGGAATTCCAGATTTCTAAGATTTAGAATTCTCAAAGTAAAATGACCCCTAAAGTCACCATGTTATGTCAAACATAAATTTTA
The DNA here is from genome assembly GCA_036873735.1 of Pouteria campechiana. NCBI lineage: Eukaryota > Viridiplantae > Streptophyta > Magnoliopsida > Ericales > Sapotaceae > Pouteria > Pouteria campechiana. The sequence goes on from JAYJMB010003316.1 coordinate 9,513, forward strand.
TAAGCCATACCTGTAAAAGCACAAAAGAATGTATGCAGCATTCATCATTATCCTTAAAATAATATTAGCATTGACCCCACTGTTCTGGGTTTGCTTCACAATCCTGTTTTGTCTTAGGCCCTACACTTGTAGTAATGACGATTTCATACCCAAATCACCATCTCGATTCTGTTCCTTTTAGGTCTCCTCTGTACCTTTTTTTTCCAGGTCTTTCAATCATAATCAAATTCCCCCCTCCTGTCAAGACTAATTCCAGTTTTCATGCCACATGATCCTGGAGAACTTCTCTTTTATATCGACAGTATATAGGGAAATGCATTACAGATGCATGTCAAGGTCAGAAAGAGGTGCTCTTGTCAACAGAACAAGGAAAAAATACTAGTTTGTGCAATGATATTGATGGCTTTGTTGACTTGGTAGGATTTTTCACAACATGAGGCCTTCACAATGCATTCTCCGTGAATGTGAAATGAAGTAGTTTTGCCAGCACAACTACAGAGTATAATGAAAATTTAGCATCTAGCATTCTCGCCTAGTAGCATGCAACAATATTAAAATATTCAATTTCATTGGTACTACCAACAAGACAACTAAATTAGGAAAATGAAGGAAAAATATACCTCCGTAATCTTTGTTTGATGATCCATAATTTAAATCAGGCTGAACTGACAAAACTCCAGGCACATCTGCACGAGAATAAAAATAGTGCATTTCACTGTTCAACACAGCTCATGTTGAAAATATAGAATTAAATTACAAAAAGAGCTATCCTCACCAGCCAGTTCCCGAGCACATTGCTCGTCAATTTCACAACAAAAACCAAAATGATTTTGCCAAGAAACGTCATATAGACACATTTGTGCATCCGTTTCACTGTAATGCACACCCAAACACATGCTTTCAACATAAATGAAACGGAAAGAACAAAGAAAGCACATGATAGGCATGAGAATAAGATTACATATCCAAGTAATTACTTTCCCAAAGCCTTTGTAAGTGTTTGTGCATAGTAGTCCACCACCTGTGCCTTTGTCACAACTTCAATGCCTGGTTTCTCCATGCATACAAGCCAGTACTTGGAACTTCTGTCAGAAGGCGATTGATTGGCTCCACCATTTGCTTTTGACAAGTGACCCAACAAAAGGTTTGAGAAACTATAGTCCTTTTTGGCAGATTCTAAATCAGTATCGGGCCTTACAGACACAACCCCTGGCAGATCTATAACATGAAAGAATACCACTTGTTATCACACAGTAAACATTCTAGACAATAGAATTTACAAAATGCATGACAATTTATGCAGTATTTTCCATTTCAGCCAGCAAACATTCAAATGGGCCAGATCAGCAATCATGCTGCTCATCTGGTGGGAGCTGTCATTGTGCCTCCACTATCTCCTTGATCAGAAGCACGCATAGCACAATAATGGCATTTTGAACTATTAATCCTGGATTCTTGCTTGCAACTGATCAGACAAATTAAAACTACGAAATGATTGAGAAAAGGAATACCATGAGAAATGTTATAAAATATCACATTAGTGTAGATCAGACCAAGGAAAACATCTGAGATACTTCAGAAAATTAATGATATTTTCCACTGAAACATCAAGAGATGGCAACACAGTTACAAATCAAAGAAACACAGTGCATTGCAGTTGTCCATTGTTCAAATATCATATGGTAAGATCAGAAAGTAAAAAGGAAAGGGGGGAAATGCAAAAAAGAACTGCAAAACTTAAAAATACAAAAATCTTGGTCAAAGATCCCCATGAGGTTGCCCAGATATGATGTTTGAAACATAGAATTAGCACTAGGTATGATTTTTGGTTTGCCTATGGCAAGAAAACAATACATGCAATTGTTAGCAATCTTAATCAATTTCATTATTAGTAATCTGATGTAGAAAAAAGAAAGATTCAATTGTTTTCTTACTTCACATGGATGAAAGAATTAACTTATATCGAGGGCAAGGAGGATATTGTAGTTTCACCATTCTTGCATGGTTACAACAAATAGAAAAGACAACATTAAATGTTCGGCTCTTGGTCCTAGTTGCATACTTTAAAACATTGTATAGTGGACTGCAAGACATTGATAAAACCTTAGTGGAGAGGGTTACAAAGCCAGAAAAGAGGATGAAGCCTTCCAGGAAAGATGATTGGTAAAGCATTTATAGCCAAATAAGATTAGTGGATCCTAAAACGTACTCCACGAAAGCTCTGGCAAGGAAAGAATCAGCAAGAAGGTGAATTAAGCATCATAGATGCATTAACTAAATGAAAATTTTCAGCAATGGCTGTAAAACATGAACACAGGATTAAAAAGAAGAGCGGCCATGCTTGAAGCATAGAGCAAAAAAGGCAGCTATGCTTAAGGCCTAGCAAAGATGTTCAGGCATTTACTACCTTTATCAGCTTTTTGAAGAGTTAAATGGGACCTCTTAGTGTAGAATGTTTTTCCAACTTTCATTTGATAAATCATTGTTCTACTCCCAACTTTCAGTGGATTGGTCAATTCTATGGATAAGTGAAACCCACATTAACAATCTTTGCTTAATAAATGTATGTAAAGAGACCAACATAACATCAACAAAGTTTTTTGAAATTTCTTCTCTTTTTCCTTGATGTTTGCTTTACTGGTCCACCTACAGAAAACAAGAAGAAGATCCACTCGCATGCCATCCATGAAATCTAGCATACAGGTCATCTATTGAGTAGCCCCACTAACTGGAAGCCAAGTCATTCAATAAAAACATAGCACGAATAATTTTTGTGCTTCTCTATCAGGGTTCCAGCAATTTGCAGGGCTTTTTTTCATTTTTTCTTCTTTTTTTTATTTGGACACTTAGAAGGAAACTAATCTTGGCGAAATATTTTTCAAAAAATTCAAGACCGTAAGATGCAGCATCAGAGTAAGTTCATGTTAACTGATCCATGCAATTTCGTCATAACCATCTAATAATAAGCATTTTAGCTACTCGAATGTAACTGTTTATGTGCTATTTATAAGTCATCTACCATTTGAAAAGGCTGCAGGCAGAAAAAACTGAAAGCACAAATCTGTAAGACACAAACCAAAGCATACCGGCAAGACGCCTAGACGTTTCCTCGTCAATATCGCAGCAAAAACCGTAGTTGCTCTGCCAAGAAGCATCATAAATGCACATTTGCGCATTCTTCTCGCTGTAAAATCATTAAAATAACTATGAATTCAACAGAGAATAAGCAACAGGAGCTAATAGCAATACCCCTCCAAAACTAGTGTAGGCCCCCATATTGCTGAAATTTGACGCAGCAACGTTACAAAATCAAGGATAGTTTTATACCAACGGCAGTAGAAATGAAGTAGTTTTTTATCCTCCAAAGAGCAAGAAGAGGAAGACCCACCTTCCTAGAACCTTAGCTAAGGTGCTGACATAGAAATCAACGACGTCGGATTTAGAAGAAGTCCCATCTGGGAGTTTATCGATGAGAACCATCCAATGCGTGCACTCAGGCTCAAAATGAGATGTAGTTGTTGCCTTCGATGATGCTGATGACGAGAGGCCATTGGAGGAGACCTGTATTGGATTGAGAGGCCTTGAAGTTTGAATGAGAGAGAGATTAGAAAACCGGAAATGGGTTTTTAAAGAGCCAGCTGTGTTAGAAAAGAGGAGGGGATTGCTCGTCTTGGATCTGTGAGGAGGAGGGGTGGGAAATGAGGAAGAAGGGATTGCAGTAGAAAGGAGGAGCTCCATACCAGCTACATCAGGTGGAACGACCTCCGCTGGCTTTCATTTCATCAAAGCATATTTACGGGATTTTTGAATTCCTTGGCTTATTGTTCTTCCTCGCCGTAATCCAATCCTGAAGAACCTGATATTTGCTCAATCTAAGGGCTCGTGTTGCGGCTTCATCGAGTCTACTCGCAAACACGCGTGATGGCTTAGAGCCCGTGCGAAAAGCACAGCCTTTAAACTTCGTAATTTTTTGGGTTACATTTGAGAACTTTCTTGGCAGAAGAAACATGTTGCTTAATTAGCGGTCAAGGAAAATACTTTAGAAAACGATCATTTTGAATTTAAACCCCATAGATTACTTGATTTTGACAATGCATGCAAAATAACAACTTAGTTTTAATAGCGAGCAAACATATGAGTAAGAAAAGAAAGTATTAATAGCTTTATTTCCAGGTATAGCATGAGTGAAAATGAAAAACATAAAATAAAATACAAAGGAACTAAAGTAAATATGTTATTGGACTTAACCTTGTCAAGAAATAACTCAAAGCAATCCAAATATATTTCAAAACCAGTGAGAAAGGAAGAAAACATGTAAATGTCTAATAAAAAAAAGTTTTGCATGACAAAGGATGATAGAGATAATAGATTACCTCTTATAGAAGTCTTTGGAAGAATCTAAAAAAGTATCTAAGTTAAAGGTTTTTCACAAAGGCATCTATAAAGGACAACTTAAATTAACGAAGCTATGCAAAATTAGCTATTAGAATTAATTGGGATTATCAGAACCAATAGAGGAGTTCACAAGGGATAGATCAGTGACAACGAAGGTTTGTTATGGTTGTTAGAACAAAGGTCTCCTCTCTCAAAGTTAATAGAGGAGTTGGTAAAGGATAGCCCCAAACCAACAAAGGTCTGTTATTATAATTGTCAATGGTTGCTAATAGAGTTCTTTGAAGGAGATCTTCAACTACCCCATGGAGGTTTGTTGTTGTTTGGA
>JAYJMB010003317.1:1117-14232 GCA_036873735.1 Pouteria campechiana
CTATCAGTCCGATCGGGTCCGTCCATCAGGCTCCTTGCGTCGCGCCAATGTTTTTGAGGTCCCCTCCCGCGTCGTGCGATAGATTCGCTGGCCAGAAACGCGGGGCAACCTACCAACGCCTGCTGCTCGCGCTGCTGCCGGCTGCCCGCCACCACGCCGTCAATGCTCGTGGGTGGTGTTGCTGCTTACGCTCTCGCTGGTGACGACTTTTGCCACCGACGATGCCGCCGGCATTTCATCATACCCCCTGTCCGCCTGCATTTGCCGGCGTCGACCGTCACCGTCGCCGTCCGATCCGCGTCGTCGGTTGGTCCGGTTTCACGCTGCTTCCGACGTTCGTCTGTTGGCATTGCCCACTAGCCGGCAGTCGCGCTGCCGATGACGTTGCTGCCGGCGCTCGTGCTATTGGTATCGCTGCCGTTGACCACCGTCGACGACCCATGTAACGCTGTTATCGACGATGCAGGCCTCCGCTGTCGATTTCAGCTGGTCGTAGGACCGATCAGATCCGGCCAAGTGGCCGGAATCGATCTTTCCGCACCAAATCTGCAATTTGGTGGCCGGAGGTGGCCTGCCGTCGCCGGGCAGGTCCCTCGTTCTGGCCACCAAGAGGGCTTGCGATCTCATCGACCGGCGACCGAACGCCTGATTGGATCCGTTCATCGGGATCCTTACGTCGCGCTGACGTTTTTGAGGCCCCCTCCCGCATCATGCGGCTGACATGCTACCCGGAAATGTGCAGCGGCTTACCGCCGTGCACTGTCCGCGCTGCTGCCGGTGACGGGACGCTGTTGCCGACAGCCTGCCACCACGCCGTCGATGTTCGAGAGATGCGTCTCCGTCGGACGCTCTGTTTGGGGCTACCACGAAACAGGAGCACCGCATTCTCTGCTCCCGTCGCATTTTTTCATCACCGACATCGTCCGCTCTGCCGGCGACGGTGTTTGGTTCTGCTCGTGGTCGGCGACCTTCGTGTCTACGGTGGCGTCGCCATCAGCGACATGGTCGCGTTCGTGCGTGGGTGGATGGTACGGTGCTGCTGCCTGCGCCTGACTTGCCAGCGTCGTCTGCAGGACGCTCCACGCCGCCGCCGACGGTGCTTCCTGTTCAGTCGGAGGTGTCGTCTAGCTCCAGTCGTCAGCTGGCGAGGCTGTACCGCGTCGCTGCCACCAGCGTGATCATCCGGCACATTCGGTTAGTTGGACAATCGATGCTAACCAACCCAATAATCATCCTTTGATTTTATTTCGTGGCCCAACATACCTCTAACTAGGCCTAAGTGTAAATAGATTTAAGCTCAAATACAAATGATAAACATTAAATCTCACAGTGCCTTCATTTGCCTCTAAGATATATAAGATGCAACTTTGAACACTCTGAACTTAACAACACATTGGAATGATTGCACTTTCTGGATCTTGAGTTCTTAAGATTGATCTTTGTTAAACATACTCAAGTGTCTATTTTTTCTTCATTGGAACTTCTATTTATAAGTTTTGAATCCATTCTAGCTGTTAATGAATACTTTTAACAATTTTTCGACTATTTTAGATGTTATCTACCTTATAAGCTTGCTTTAGAACTTTTAAAGTTAAACTGTAAAACTTTTGAAGGTTGATTACCATGTTAGTTATCGTTGCTTCATTACTTTAAAGCTTCTAAAGCTCTCTTTTAGATCTTATAAACTTTGGCATGGTTTGAACTTCATTCTATTATGATTATTGTGTATGATTTTGATGACAACAAAACTTGTATTAAGACTTGATTTATGCTAATGATGCATGAGTTTAGAAATCTTGAATTATGGACAGTTATGTTTGTATGTATGTTTAAATTATCATTTATGTAAGCATATACACAAGTTGTCTATATGATAAAAAAGATTAAATGTTTTAAGAAAAGGAAAAATTATTATGATCTATGGTGGATCATATATACATTTGCATGAATAAAAATATTATCCTTCATAGAGTTATCATATTATATGTAAGAAAGAAATTGTGCTTGAATGAAGATGCCATATTCGAGAATACAAAACTTAATTTATAATATTGATCCATGTTTCATAGTTTGTGCAAATTATATGTGGATAAATATATTTTGATACAATAATAAATTTCAAGGATAACAAAGTGGCAAGTGTAGAAATTTCTAAGTGCAGTACTGCAACCACCTACTCTAACTGTCTACCACATTTCAAAAAGTTTAAGTTACTAAAATTAAGAATATTGTATCTCGTAAGTAATCAAAGAAGAAAAATAGAGGTTTCAGAATATGCTCAAAGGTTTCAATCAGAATGCTTCATTCAAAATCTCATACAATCCAAAGAAATGGAGCAAAGACAGTAGCTAGCTTCAAATGGAAGGATAAGTTCAAAAGCGAACTTCATTCTAAATTAACTCTGAACAAAACAGAATGAAAGCAAACTTTTTCTAAATTAACTTCAGACAAAACAAAATGAAAGTGGACTTCATCCTAAATTAAATTGGGATAAAATAGAATGAAAGCTAACTTTAGACAAAATAGAATGAAAGCAGACTTCATCTGTAATTAACTTTGGACAAAATAGAATAAAAGTGGACTTTGTCTTAAATTGACTTTGGAAGAACAAACCTACCACTTTAGTCAATCCATTACACTAGAATTTTGTCTAAGTTCATCTGAAATAGCAAACACCATCCGAAAACATTAATGGAAGATTTTCATTTTTGAGCAACCACCTTCTTCACTGTCAAGAATGACATTGCAAATTTTCCAACAGCTTAGAACCAATCAGAAGTAATGTATTTCAATGAAAGAAATTCAAAATGGTCTTCTACATTCAATGCCGCTAACCTAACTCCAACAGTTGGAAGTTAAATTTGATATAAATGGAGTGATGCTCGAACAAAAAAGGGAGAGGAACCAAGCCAATTGCTGAACCATCCTTCTGAGCTTTAATATACACTTACAAAAGAGCATCTTGAGACTTTCCACTTGAATCTTCTGCTCAAAGGATTTCAACAACCATCTGGGAAGAGATTTTACTTCTGCATTCAAGTTTTAGATTCCTTCCCCTGTGCTTTTAGTGAAACACTTGCAAAGTGTATTTATTTCTTATCTTTTATGATTTCCTTGAGCTAGTAGTGTAGACTAAGCTCAAGAAGTGTTGTGACTGTTTGTTGAAACATGTCTTATAAATATGAGCTATATAGTTTATGCCCCCTGAAGCTAAAATCTAGAAGAGTACAAAAGGCATTAGTTCATGCCCCCTAGAGCTAATCTAGAAGAGTGCTTGGTACACTAGTATTTATACCCCTTGGAGATGGAATCCAAAAGAGTGCAAGAGGCACTAGATCATGATCCCCTTAGAGCTGATTTAGAAGAGTATTGGGTGCACTATTGTATTTCTATTATATGAGATAGTGGTTCACTAGAAGAGAGTGCTCTTGAAAGAGTGGAGTAGAGCAATTGACTCAAACCATTATAAATTTCTTGTTTGTTGTATGTGATTGCTTCAATTCACCACTTTCCATTATTTTATAATTTATTTTATTATTATCTTCACACTAGCATGAAAAGAGGAAAATTAATCTAGTAGGGGTTAAGCAACAATTTTTATAAACCCAATGCACCCCTCCCCTCTTGGGTTAAGCAAACCAATGGGACCTAACACATTCCAGCAATGCACTTTAGATCATTTGAAGTTAGTCTTTCATCCTCTAAAGTTCCTTCTAGCAACTAACATTTCCAATAGCTACTTTGCTTTTGTTCATCATTTGAAGCATTGTCTGAAAATACTTTGAGGCTTTTGCTTCCTTCTGAACATACTCTAAAGCATCTGCTTCCTTTTGAACATACACTGAAGATGCTCTAAAGCTTGAAACACTTCTTCGAAACTTCTTTTTCTTTCTGAATGTTCTTTTAATACTTCTTTTTCTTCTTCTTCTTCTTCTTCTTCTTCTAAAGCTTCTTCTTTCATTTGAATTTAGAATATTCCCTCTAAAACTTCTGAATGTCACTTCCAAACTTCTGAAGCTTCTTCAGAACCCACTAAATATCCCTTTGAACACTTTTGCATCCTCTAAAAGTTTCTTCTAAATTAAAAAATCTCAATAGCATGTCATTAGCTTAATTCAAGTCATTAACAAGTTTTGTTAATCATCAAAACCATACACCTAGGTTTAACATTCTCCCCCTTCTGATGATGAAAAAACTTGATGACTTGCACTAATAAGAACATGTTAATGAACTAATTAAACTCCCCCCTAGGTATGTTATTAAATAAGCCTATAGAAGTTTGTTTCATTATAGCTCTCATTGTGATAAGATTGGTCCATGCCTTTATTCAAGCATTTTAAAAGTTCAGTTGCCTCTTTACATCATTTTCCCTCCAGTACTATAAGTCATAACATTCTTCCCCTTTTTGTCATAATAAAAAAGGTCTAGGGGGTGAGGAATTGACATTGATCACTACTAAGAGGTTTAACATATTCTACCCCGACAATGCATGATCCTAAACTTTAATATGATAGGTCCGCTAAGCTTGGCTTAACTCGAGAGGGGAGGGGTGAATTGGGTTTATAAAAATTTCTTGTTTAATCCCTAATTAACTAAATTTCCTCTTTTTGAGCTTGTGTGCAAATTATACTGAAATAAATAATAAGACAATAAAATGTAGGAAAATAAAGAAATTACATACAGGAGACATGATGTATAGTGGTTCGAGCAACCTTCCCAACACCAATCTTCGAAGAGCACACCCCTTGTGCTTTGGTTTCCACTATCTTAGTATAATGGAATTACAAACATTGCACCTAGCACTCTTCTAGATTCTAGCTCTAAGGGGCGTAAATAGATTATCAATTGATTGCAAGACACACTCCAATAATCTACTTGCTCTTCTTGATTCCAGCTCAAGGGGGCATATAAACTAACAAGCTACTTGCAAGACACACTCCAATGAACATACTCATTCTTCTTGAGATTAGTCTCCTCTACCAACTCAAGGAATACATAAATAAAAAGAAATAAAGAAATTACACTTTTCTGATTGCTTCTTGGTGAGTGCAGGGGAAGATTTTTGATCTTTGAGATGCTCTCTATGGCACAGAAAATCTTCCCTTAATGTATGTTGAAGAAGGCCTTCGATGATGATTTTGAAGATGAAAGCTCTTGAATGAGTATGTGAAGGTTTAAGCATTCGACATTAGGTATGCAAAGAATTTCTTGAAGATTAAGGCTTATTCCCCACTTTGTTTAACTCTTGAAACATTGCTCCATTTCTTCTTAAATAGATCTCTCAAAATAACACTGCTAGAGTAAGTTGGGTAGTAATGCGTGGCTTTGCAACGTTTAAAATTTTGACTATTGGGATCTGTAGGCGATATCGTAGGAGGCTATGACATTAAGTTGTACTCCAGTCAGTATAGCAAGAGGCATGATGAACTAGCTGCGATCGAGTTTCTAGCAAGACTCTCATACCCATGCCTCTGTTTGTTGGTAAGCAATATCACAGGAGGTATGCAATATTGAATGTACTTTAGGTAGTACGTGCAGGCAATATGGGCTTGCCAGGCGGTTTCTTCCTTTGTTATTTTAGAGGGTCTGAAGTGTGCTTCAGATCCTTGGTTGGACATATATAGTAGGCAGTATGACATGGTGCCTCCGATCTTCGGTTGCAGTCATAGGCAGTAGCCACAAGCGGCTGTGGATGTTCTGGGACTTCACTGCTTCCTAGAATACCATGGGAGGCTTCTGCTGGTGGCTACGTGTAAGGCCTTGAAAATTCCAGATATGTGAATTTTAATTTTTGTTAATTTTTGCCAGTTTGGCATGGAGAATATTGGAGTATAATTAAATTTTTTAGAAATTTATCATGGGGAATTTATGGAATTGAGTAGATTAGTAATATAAATATGAGGATGAGGTTGGGAATGTATAAAAGTGTGTTAAATAAGTGATTTAAGTGAGAAGAAAATGAATTTAAATGGGTGGAATGCCGGATGTGTATATATTGAAAAATATTAAATTTTATTATGAAAATCAGTGGATTATCATTATTAGTATAAGAATGAGGAAGGAAACATATTAACTATGCTAAATAGGTGGAATCAAGTTGGGAATATTAGATAAAATGAGATGGTGGAGTGTATGTACATGCCTTATGAAATTTTGAAATATAATTGGAAAAATTATTGAAACTATGGAAAATATTATCATTCATATGTGAATTGTAATGGGAATGGTCCAAATATAGTAAAGGAATGAAGTAAAGAAGGTGGAAAAAATTTGGAATGCTTGTGCACGCATGTAGATGGGCAACTAGACTCTCTTAACTTTTTATAAATAAAAGATGGCCAAAGGTCATCTTCCTTAGCATTTTCACGCAAGCAACCTTGCTGCCCAATGTTTCATGCATTTCCATCTTCCCAACTTGATCAAATTGAACCCTTTTATTTAGGAATATCATATGGAAATCACAGCTTGAGTTGACCGCAACCCATTACACTAGAAATTTACTGGATTCAAGTGTGTTCAAGCTGTTAACAATCAAGGGACAATAGCTGCATGTGGGACCTATCAAGAAAATAATAGATTAAAGGTAAGTAATTCATTAATATAGCTCCCTAATTATGTATAAGTGATTGTTTAATTGAAGTATGGGTGAAATCTTGATGAATGATGTGGATGAGATTAGGCTAGGGTTTTGCAAAAATTTTTGATGGATGATATGAGCTATAATTGGTATAATTAATGATTAATTATTATTTTAATTTACTTAAGATATGATTTAATATAGATGGAATTTAAATTCAACAATTACATGATGTAACAGTTGGATATAACCAAGTTGTCTACTAATTGTTTGTGAAAATTCCATCAAGAGGATGTAGTGTAATTAAGCTCTAATCATGCAAGGTTAAGACCTGCTTAATCTATGTATTAATGAGGCATTGAAATAATTTCAAATAGATGAAATTAAGGATGGCAGTTAGGTATGAACAGTGTTATCTCACTAGACTAACAGGCTGGTATAGCCAACTTTAGGCAAGTTTAAATCATATTTAAGAGATTTTTTGAAATGATTTCTTGATTGGGGATTGAAAAAGGATATGTGGTCTTTCGAAAATGTCCAAGATAATGTAAATTGGACATTAGGATCAAGAGCTATGATGCCACGAAGTGGGCCACATGTGAACAGGACATTGAAATTACGGCTTATCAAGTACCCCTTTTGACTTTGATTAAAACATAATTAAATAATATGATTTTGCAAAAATAAAAATATATGGTTTTTTTCTATATGTTGGACTATAAATTTGTAAATTTTAGTGAAAAAATTTAAACATTAATAGGTCCAAAAAAATCAGGGAAGTAAATACCCAAAAACAATTTGCCTGCTACCCATTTTATCGATTTTTGTTGATTTTTGTATTTTACTTTTCGTTCCATAAAATGAAGTCATTTTGACCTGAAATTTTTACACCAAACATACTATGTTATTTGTCATCTATGAAACAATTTGTAGATCAAAATGAATAGTAAAATGTTATATATAAGTTTTATTTTTAATTTTCTCAATTTAAATTATTTGTATCTGATATTTTGGTTGTATAATTTTCATACTATATGGAACTTAGAAAAAAAGTTTTAGATCAAAATTAGATGGATGAATTATTAAACAAAGAATTTTATTTTAGGATTTTTGTATAATGTTTTAACCCTGAGGGTACCGGTATTTTGGTTTTTGGTGTCTGGCTGGCACGGAGCCTTTGTGGCTCATATATTCATTTTATGATAGCCATGGCCTCGAAATGTATCTACCATGTAGTGAGGAGTGGCCTGGTTAGCCAAGAGGCGGTTATCTGGGTAGCTGGCATGGCCGGGGGCTACTATCGTCCTGGATAGCCTGTGTTTTCTGATTTGACCTGAGTAACTGATGTAAGTGCATTTAGTGGTGAACTAGTACTCTTGTGAGACTTGTGAGGGCGGGGTGCCACTATATATAGCATTATGGCTATGTGGGCCTGGTAGGCTTTTAGCCGGGATGGACCCGACGCACTACAGAGTAAAAAGGAATTGTTTTGGATTTGGTGTGCCTCCCAGGGTGGAGTAGGTGGATAATGGTAGTTCAAAAATGAAATTATGTAAAATGCAATGAGAGCATTAGGTTAAAAATTTTGATTATTATACTTCATTATATTAATAAAAAATACTTATGTATATATATATATGTAAATAAGATATAAGATTCATGTGATATGTGTAGGACTTTCTAGCTTGGGGGTGACAAGTCAAGTTTGAAGAGATGTGGATTATGAAGCAAATTATTCTGAGGTAGTAGGCTATGCATGTTTGCCTGTATTATTGGGTGGGGATAGTGATTATCTCCCAAGTAATTTGATAATATGCTTATATATGAATATATGGATTGATAGTTATGTGTGTGACTTATATGGGACTGTAACTATCCCATTTCTTATTGCATGCAATGTGACTATGTATGAGAATTGGGATTAGTAAAAATCCTAAATGCTATGATGTGTGCATGTCTTTGATTATTATATAATACAACATTGTGATATTTTAGTTTAGGAGGGGATAGAAGATATTCCCTGCTTATAATTGCTATTGTTATTCTAGTGTATGGATGTTTGAATTAAGGGATCGTAGTTATCCCATGCCTGTAAATTGTAATATATGCATATATGCATATATGTTATGCATATGTGTGATTTGGGATAAGTGATTATCCCAGGGTGTATAATTTACTTTAGAATGTGCAATTAATATTATATTCTTCATGTTGTGATATGTTGAGATGTTGTATTGAGTTTGAAAACGTATCTATTTGGATTGGTATGTGGGATACCTTATGGATCCCTATTTACTTGGATGGATGAGATTTTGTTGATTTTTGTTGAATTGTTGATTGTCACGCAATCTACTTAAGGAGTCTATTTAGACTCACCCTTATTTTATTTAATTTTTTAGTTGACAGGTCAAGTCCAGAAGAAGCAAGATTGGTAAGAAAGTATAATATTTGAATTTATATTTTTTTGTATGGTAATTGGGAAATTTTCATCTTATATATATATATTGTAATTGTAATTAATTTATGTCTCATAACATATAATCATAATTTATAGCTATATCGATGTAATATTGCAATGTGAGGTGTATGGTGTATGTGGAATGGAAATTGTATGGTGGTGTTATGGATTCTTTGTAATCATGATGTAGCCACGGTCCTAGGGGAGCCTGTGGAATTATAAGGATGTTGTGTGGATGATTGGAGAAATATTAGAGTGTATAATTTCTTACTTTTATGAATTATAATGGAAAAATGTATCATAATACGTGATGAATGTTTGTACCTAGATGGATAGCTCTATATTCAAGGGAGACTCTATCTAATTTTCTGTAGAAATTAGGTTAACTAAAAAAAATATCAAAGCAACTCACCCTAGAGGTGGGAAAATCATGGTATGACCATATGGATTTACAGTATAAAATGGAGTAACAACCCTAGGAGGGTGGGATGTTATACTACGGTTGCAGCTGCAGGGTAGGTTAGCGGCTATGGTCTTGCACTTAGATTTTCTGCACTTTGCCACTTTGTAAACTTTAATATTTTTCATTTGTTTTCTATTATAAATATCCACATGTGATTTGCATAAGTAATTAACAAGGATATACTATTTGAATCATTATTATTTATGTTCTAAAATAATACTCATTTGGGCACAATTATATGATCTAAGACATTACAAAATGATAAACCATGTTAAATGCTTCAGGATCATAATGATTTTTCTGATCATGATCTTTCTAAATTTACTTAAAGTGGATAACTTAGTTAATATGTGTAATGCTCTGCACCCCCACCTTATCCGTTTTGACCACGCCACACCAAGGCCAATGTAGAACGCTACCATTTCCCTTCTTCTTAAGGGAAATCTTACATTTCCATAATTATAAGATAATACTTATATGTAAACACTTAGACCCATACTCACAACTCCACCCAAGATCAGAACTATTTCATGATGGCAATGCATTACCCTAGATTTATATAAATCCATTTACAATATCATGAATAATTACTATGACATGCCATTACATTTCATTTACATATCATCTGAGATCTTTAATATACAATTATACCATCTTTGAATCAAATATAATTATATTTACAATAAAGGATTCCAATCCCCATTTCATCTTACCATATCTAACTATCTTCAAATCTCGTTCATTCATCCTTATCCTCAGTTGGGTTTCTTTAGCTGATCCGTCAACTAAAAATTAAACATAAGAAGGAGTGAGTTCGGGCAACTCAGTAAGTAGGCATAAATAAAATAAAATAATAATTAATCATAAAATTATGTTCTAACCTAGAACATGTATCAAATACAACATAATTCAAATTTAAACCATCACCATAAACACATCATATTCCCATCTCATCTTGAGATGTACAACCCAAGGCAATCATACCATGCGACTCATATTCTCATTCTTTTTATGCACACCCTACGTCTTTCCAATGTATAATATCATTATGTGGCATTCTGGCACTTCACATCACATCTGAGCCACTTTGGCTCATAAAACCACAATACACTCCTAATGGGTGTCTCATAACACCATACATGCCATGCAGGCACCACATCCAACTATGCCGTACAAGCATAATATTATAGTTGTGCCTTTAATGTACATTATATCATTATACATATTTATACTATTATGGAATGCTTCCCATTTCATTCATGCATATAGTCATATGATATATCATGTCACTTACACAACTATAGGATATCACTTATCCCATCTTTATCACCCATTAACAATATCACTATAAGGAATTATACTTTACCTATTAATTCATACAATGAAAACACATCAATATAACATACTATCAAATCTTAACATGGGACATACTCATCCCATCTATTCTTTCCATCACACACTTCAGATATTCCCTATCCCTTTCATATAGACATCCATATACAAGAATAAGCATATTGTAGGATACTCTTTATCCCCATTACTCACATGTTCATATCACATGCAAAATACCATGTATTTCAATTCCAAGGGATACTTACTATCTCTAATATTCATACATTCACCAAAAATTTATAAATAATAATCCTTAACCAATCACGGGATAGTTACTATCCCCCATCCAAAACATACATGCCTCAGATTAACCATGGGATATATTCCATATCCACATCCATGCATTCAATAAATAGAGAAGGCAGCCTACTTACCTTAGGCCTTTGGCTCCAAACCACTTTCCTCCAACTTTTTCTTTTCATCCTTCTTAGATCATCCTGTATAGGGCCACAATCCCATTTACTTAACCATTTGTAATCATGTACTCAATACATCATATTAACATTTCTTTCATAGCCAATTTCAGGTTATATTCATTAAACATATGATAAATACTAGTTAACTTAGGGTTTATACACAAGTATCATAAGAAACCTCTTTTCTTGACATATTTATCTGGTATCTTACAAGATTAACAATCAAACAACATGTAAATAACTCAATTAAGCTATTAATCTAGTCAATTCATGGCTTACACGGCCCATACATAAAAATCCTCTTTAAAACCTAACTAGGACATAGCCCATAACTTAAAAATTCTACTGGTCTAGACCATTCCATACATGTTTTAAAACATACTAAATATGCCATTAATCATTAATTCAATAAAATCAAGAAATCCCTAATTTTTACTATTCATAGAAACCCTAGCTTTGCAATTTTTGAAATTTCTCATGCCAAATCATCATAATCATTTCATTAAACCATTCCCCCATAAATTTATAAACACATGCATCAATTTCATCCCAAAAATCTATCATTTTCTCAAAAGCCTAAAATAAAAATTTGAGATTCGGTTGGGAAATCAAACTTACCTCTACTTTCAAGCATAGCCATCCACCCCAAATGAAGGACTGAGCTCCCACCTCCTTGTTACTCTTTCTATTTTATGGAAATGCAACTTTTTTTTCATTTTTGTCCATTTTTCACGGTTCAAATGGGTGAAAATTGGGTTTAAATAAAAGATCACAAGTTTTTCTGGCTAGACAAGATATTTTCCTAGTTAAAATGGCTACAAATCAAGTTAAATGGGGTTGGGGCATAAGGGGAGAAATAACAAGATGGAAAACTCAGAAAATGGAATGGGCTAGGGAAATAAAATTGAGTCGTGCTTTTATAGCTACCAACCAGTGCTGCTGGCGTCGAGCCGCTACCTTCACGCCTTGCCACCGCCTTCCGCTGACTCCCATTCTGGCGCCGCTGATGCTAGCTCATTGGCTTGCTTTATTTTCTTGATTTTCCACATTTTTCAACCTTTCTTTTCCCATTCTTTTCCATCATTTATTCCATATAAAAATATAACATAATTGTACCAAAATCTTACCTCAATTAACTTGTAAATATGTCACATAATCATACACATAATGGCATAATTTCATGAAATTTTCATACACTTCATATATACATGAATCATTTCATTTCAAATCAAATTTCTCCATTAATCAAGTACATAATTTATCAAAATTAATACCATAGGTGTTATAATATGCTTGCACAAATAGTGTTCCAATAAGTTATTCATATTCTAAGCATATCTATTTACATTTCAAGCTTCATTAGCTAAAAGCATCGGTAACTTCAATCAATGTGAGATAAGTTTTGTTGTCATTAAAATCATCTACCTATATCTAACATAATATATATTGCTCCCCCTATCATGCATAATCTAACACATTTATTTCTCATATTCAAACCAAAATTCATCTAGCTGATAATTTTTCATTTTGTTCCAAATAGTAGATGACTAACTTTAAGGCTTATCTTGCACACCCATATGCAAGATAGTTTTCTTATGAGAGATAAATGTGTGAAGGCTAAAATGAAATGAAATATTATGCAGAGTTTTAAAAATAAGAAATATGACACCTTCACCTACCTAGCTTCCTCAAAAAAATTAATGTTTCCATGTTCATACATGGTTGAGTAGCTACTTGGTGGTGCTGTCGTGGGCACCCAAATTTAGAACCTTGCTCCAATCTAATTTTCTGTAGTAGTGTGAGTAAGGG
>JAYJMB010003318.1:0-14231 GCA_036873735.1 Pouteria campechiana
AGGGATATTAAGTATCCCTTAGATTGGAATATTTGATATCTTGGATTGATATGGATGTTTAATGTGAGGGATGGATACGATCCCTTTATTGTATATTTAAATTGAAGATTAATTCAATATAAGCCTATTTGATTGTATAGAAATAACATGGAACTTTTGATTTGAAAATATTGATTATTTAATATGAAATGTGCTAATTATGGATTAATTATTATTTATTACATTTGTCTACTTACTAAGTTGCCTGGACTCATGCTTCTTGTTTAAATTTTAGTTGACATGTCAAGCAAAGAATTTCTAAGAAAGACTGAAGACTTATGATGTATGATGGATTGGGGTTGGTACCCCTTTGTATGTATTTGCGTAATGATAAGATCATTGTATAATTGTAATTGAAAATTTGAAAGTTGTATACTTACTATAATCAAATGGCATGTCATAATAATAGAAAAATATGCATATTATGTATTTTGAAATAAGTAAGGTTATTGCCATCATGGTATAATACAGATTCTAGGTTGTGAGTAAGTGGATGTTTGTCTCTAGAAATTGTATCATTGCATTATTTTAATTAATATATAATTATATAGGTGGAAAACTCATCTATCTAGGTTAGGCTATGCCAAATTATGGGCAGAGCACCCTACCCTAAAAATGGGCAAATTTAGGTGAAATCCCAATGTAAAATAATAAGTCGCGCCTTGGAAAGCGAGGCGTGACATAAATTCAACATTCATGCCTGAAAGAATGCCATAGGTTGTGCTAATTGGTTTGCTAAACATTGAGTGTATGACATATATGTTATGTTTACTCATGTTTCTACTCACAGTTGCTAGTGAATTATGTAGCACTTGATTTTTTTATCACAAAAAACACCCGAAAGCATCTAATTAGTAAATGGCATTGAGCATAGTAGGGACCTTGTAATTGTGTGCATCTAGTTATGCCCATAGAAATATGCTGCAAAACCTATGGCATTGAGCACATGATGTTTAGATCACAGAAAACACTTGAAAGCATCTAATTAGTAAATAGGCATGAAGCACAAATGTGGCCTTTTAATTATGTGCACCTATTTACGCCCTTTGAAATATGTAGAAAAGATGGCATTGAGCACATGCTTTTCAGATCATAGAAAACATGGGGTGGGGATAACGGACAAGTACAAGGGACGGTAATCCATGTGTGTTGTGTGGCTAACATGATGTGACCTTACAGTGATAAATGGGCTTGTGTGAAGTTAATTACTACGCATGTACAAAAGCTAAAAACAATGGATTCAAAAATCTATAACTATAGATGCCTATTTAAATCACTATATACAAAGCCAACGAAGGCATGCATTTCATTTGAATGATTAATTTGTCTCGTATACACAGGTATGATTGGATTTACAAAAATCTCACAAAACATGTACATAGCCAATGTGGTAATCTCATTTTCTTGCCTTTCCCTTTACTTTTGCAATTATCACTCATGCTTGTTTTTGTAGCTCATTTTCTAGATAACCTATGATATATGTTGCATATTATCACCTCCATAATCCAAAATCTATATGTTCAAAGAGTTAATATTAAAAAGAGTCAGTGTATTCATCTAGTATAAGAAAATGAGCCAATTTGATTTTAGAGTAGTTGGAATTACCAGACAATACTTCATAAAGTGATTTCCTATAAAGCACTATATATTATTGATAGTGTAGATTCCATAATTCACATTGCATATATATTTGGCAATTGTAAATAATAGAGAGAAGGATAGATATAAGTTTGTGCAGGTAGTAAATACACCCACTAGTTTGATGAGGCATTCTAGAACCATTAATACTTCCCATCTTGTCATGTCTTTTAGTTCTCCAATTTCAGAAAAGATATGCTCCAAAGCTAATGGTTGTAAATCAGCAAAAAACTGGGTGAGCTTGTATAAAAAATCAGCCAAGAACTATAAGAATATGCCATATCAAATAGATTGATAGCACTTGTGGAGCCAATGTCTCCATTCTCTCACTAGCATCATTATATAATGAATC
The DNA here is from genome assembly GCA_036873735.1 of Pouteria campechiana. NCBI lineage: Eukaryota > Viridiplantae > Streptophyta > Magnoliopsida > Ericales > Sapotaceae > Pouteria > Pouteria campechiana. Next base: position 2,030 of record JAYJMB010003318.1, read on the forward strand.
TAGATAGTAGGATTTCAAGCATACCAAGTCTACTAAAAATGCAAACTAGTGATATTCTTTGCATATAGGAAGTTGAATTTGTCACACAAATATATTAGACATAGAATGACTTGAGAATAATAATAAGTGAGCAAGAAAAAACAAATATATTAGGCTTGATACTATGGCTAATAGGACATTTTACTACCCAACCTAGATCGCCAAGGTGACATTTGATCATTTTTGACATATAAAGAATGTGAAGAATGTTGATCCTAACCCTTTTTAATCAACTTGATTATGATGATGAATGTGATTAACTAGCTGAGTTTTAATAATGAGCAAAAATATATGAGTGAAGTGGTTAAGCTACTGATAGTTACATTCCCAAGTGTGTAGCGATAAGTTTATGAAACAGATTAAGGAAAGTAACTTCAGATGTGTTAACAGCATATATAAGTTCATATCAGAGACAAGATCCGCCATAGTTAGTTTACAAATGAAGAAATAATGTGAATGCTCAAGGAAGAATAACCCCAACCTTAGAAGAGAATTTCAAATGTACTAGGATACATTTGAAATCATGAGGAACAAATTTAGAATATGAAGAAGTGCAGAAAGTCTGAAGAATGAAGGCTGTAGACAGAAAGACTAAGTCTGAAACAACTTGGAAGTGTTTCAGACGTTGAACTCAAGCTTCTAAGACCTAACTACAACTGAAGGATATGTCCGACATCAAACATGAGCTTTAGAGTAACTTCAGATGTACTTCAGATGTGTTGAAGTATGCTACTGAAGTAAACAAAGTTAGATGCCAAAGTTCACATGTTAAAACAGCTTCAAAAATGCTTTAGAAGGATTATTAACAAACTTCAAATGTGCTAAAGTATGAAGCTACGGTGCTGAAGTGTTAACAACACTTCAACATGCTGAAGTTCTACTTAAAATGTGCTGAAGCATGTATGTAATGCATTTTAGATGTGCCGAAGCATGAAGCCGTGACGCTGAAGGTTTAATGCTACTTCAAACATTTTGAATATTCACTTTAGACGTTCTGAATATTCATTTCAAATGTACTGAAATATGCTTACGATGCATCACTAAAGATACAAATGAGAAACGTTCAAAAATGGCTAAGTTTTGAACTTCGGATGTTATGAAAGCAAGCATAAAAAGTGTTGAAGTTCAAAGGTTCACAGCTAAGTAATTCATGTCACTTCAGATGATTTGAAGTCTTACTTTAGACATGCTGAAGGACTATTCCATAGGTGACAATTCTAAGTGTTCGCAACGAGCGTAAATCACAATTCTCCATCACTTCAGATGGTCTTAAGGTAAGCTTCAGATGGTTTGAAGCAGTGACAGCTTTAGAGTTTTCGAAGAAGCATCACTCGTAGAGTTATCCATAATTCCAAATGTGCTGAAGTCTTTACTTTAAAAGGTTTAAAATCATAGGAACACACTCAAAGGTCAAAAATTTGAACATTCCTTTGCATTTAATGAACACTGTCCTCTCCAATGAGAAGATTTTTAATCCTAGTATAAATGGAGTAATCAAATGATGTTCTAAGAATTGAAAAAAGTTATTGAAGTTAGATACGTGATCAAGAGAGCATTTACTTCAATATTAAAGTTTTCTTTCAAATATTTAAACTTCAATGCACTGAATTCTGATACAATAATTCAAATTTCATCACTTCATCAACTTTCAGGAGTTTGAACTATTTGTTCTTAAGTGTTTATCACTACTTATTTTTGTATTAATTTCTATACAATCAGCTTGTTTAAGATGCATTTATCTCTTGTACAACTTTATTGCAGTTTGTATTTCTGTAAGCAAAGGGCTTCTAGTGTATGTTTGTTAGTCACAACAAGTAGGTTAGACTTGTTGAGAGTTTGTTGAGTTTCTGATCAACTCTTGAGAAACTAGTTGCAAGAGTTTGTTGGTGAGCTTAGAAAAACCAACGAGTGTACATTGATCAGAGTTAGCTGATCAAGTGTAGTGGAACCTGAGTGCAGTAGAAACACTAATTCAGAGAGTGGAGTAAGGTACCAGGTTGGGCCGACCACTATAAACATACTTGTGTCATTATGCTATGTGATTTATTTCTATTCTTTTTCAGCACTATATTTTTATTTGGCCAGAAATTTTAAAAGCACAATTCACCCTACCCCTTGAGCTACCACTTGAATAGGACCAACAATTTCTATCAGAGCATGCTTCACCTATTAACTTTGATTATTGAATTTTAACTTGTGAAGAGATCCCATAAAATGGCCAATACGTTCTACAACATATTCACTAAGGAACAATCCACTTCTAGATCCCCACTCTTTGATGGTACCAACCATGGGTATTGGAAGATATGGATGCAAAACTTTATGATTGCCACAGATTACCAGTTGTGGCTGATTTTAAAAATGAAAAGGTGGTCCTCAACACCAAAGACAAATACAGTGTTGAGGACATTGTCATTGTAGAACATGATGCTAAGGCAAAAAATTACCTCTACTATGCCCTTTCTCCCTCAGAATTTGAGAAGATCTCCTCCTATGATTTTGCTAAGGAGATATGGGATAAGTTGCAAGATGCACATGAAGGCACTAATCAAGTTAAAGAAACAAAAATAAATCTTCTAGTGCAAGAATATGAATCTTTTAGCATGACAGAATTAGAGACAATATCGACCATGTTTGGAAGATTTCAAAAGATTACAAATGAGGTAAAGAACCTAAGAGAGAACTATGAAGAGCTAAAGCTTGTTAAGAAGATTATAAGATCTCTTCCGAGGCACTAGATGCCTTAAGTCACTGTAATCCAAGAAGCTAAAAACTTGGATAAGATGAGTATTGAAGAGCTCATGGGTTCACTAATGACCTATGAAGTTTTGATGAAACAGAAAGCTCCAGAAGAGTCCAAAGGAAAGAGAGCCATTACATTAAGATTAGAATTTGATAATGAATCTCAAAGTGTAGCCTCTACTAGTGGAGCAGAAGATGAGGACATGGCCATGATCGGAAGAATATTCAAAGCCATGCTATAATTGTAGTAGACCAGGACACATGAGATATGACTGTCCTAAACCTAAGAAGAAACAAGGGGATCAGTAGAAAATGAAATACAATTTCTACTTGGAGAAGAAAAAGAACAACAAAGATAACAAAAGCAACAAAAATTTTGAAAAGAAGAAGAAAGCTCTAGCTGCTTGGGACATACTAGAAAATATTATACAAGATAATTTGAGTGAAGTGAAGAAGAGCATAAAGCCCAATTCAACATACTTTCACCAAGAGGAGATCAGTATTACCACACAAGAATCAGCTTCATGGCCATCCATGAAGAGGAGATAATTTTTAACACTGAATCCGCTAGCTTTGAAAAGCCCTACATGAGTTATATTCTAACTTCAAGGTTCTAAAATCTAAGCATAAGGAGACCAAGAAGGAGCTTAATAGATTAACTAATGGATGGAGAAGAAAATATTAAGCTCAAGAGTAATCAATGCACCATCAGTGAACTTGATCAAGTCAAGGCTGAAAACAATGCCCTTTGAAAGACATTGACTTCCGCCTTATGGACAAAGAAACCCAAGATGAAAGGTGGACAGCAGAAAAATAAACAAAATTATAATTTTGGAAGAAAATGTAAACCCTAACAAACCATGTTTTAGATACCTAAATTTGTTGCCAATGTTGTAAATGCTATATAGTCTCTATTTGTTAGATTAGTGACACCAAGAAACTAATGGGTACCAAAGTATTCTGCCACCAACCCACCTGGACCCATTTTCAAATAAGTACCAAAGAATAAAGCCTAACCTTGACAATGTAGGTGTGCTTGAGAGCCGCAAGGAGTAGTATACGATATATCTATAGTGGTTGCTCAATGCACATGACATGGGAGAGAGAGCTAGGCACATTAGATCCTTGTGCATGATTTGTAAATTTAATGATCATTATGTGATGCTCAGTTATATTTTCAAAGTCATATTTTTATATGAATGTTTGTCAATTACGTTATGAATGTTTTAGATGAATTCTGCTAAATAGAATGAAATTAACATTAAGATTATTAAAGTCCCAAGGCATAAGTTAAGCCTGTTTGAGAAACTTTATACTTTAAGGTCTCAAATAGGAATTCCAAACCTAGTCAAATTATTTGTAATCATCATTATGAATTAATTTCATGATTAGATTATTTCAAATGTTATTTTAGAAAATCTAAAAAATTTTCAGTGGTTTTTCACATTTAAATTCATCTTCTGAAATTTTCATACACTTTTAGATGTTCTGAAACCTCACTTCAGAACATATGAAGCTCGAACATCATTCCACTTTAGACCATCTGAAACTTTATCTCACTCTTGAAACCCTTAAAACCCTAAGATTGTCTTGAGCTCTTTAAAACCCTCATCTCAGACCATTTGAAACTCTCACTCTAAAAGTCTGAAACCCTATTTGAGAAGAGACAAAAGGAGTTCTCGCTAAACTTAAACAATCTTCCCCACTTGAATCTCCATTGCTCCATTTCCTCTTCAGATGCCTATTTTCTCTCCTCCAAAGAATCTCTGAAACTTCATTTTCTCTAAAACCCCTTCAATCCCTAAAGCTAAACTACTACAAATGGTAAGAACAAAGGGGATAAGCATGTCAATGGTATCTGCATCTGCTGAATCTGGAAGAAGAAGAGGAAGATAAGAACCAGAGGAAGTAAGCCCATCCAAGAGAGGGATACTCAACAATGAGATCCTAGAGGTAATTTTCAACAATAAAAAATTTGCTTATGATCATTATTTGAAGCATTATGAGAATAAGAAAGTTGTAAAAGGAAGAGTCTTGGATTTTGATATATTTAGAGAAGGCAAGTTGAACCTAAAAGTATGTAGATGGATTAACTTCCAAGGTTAAGCAAATTTCTTGAGTTATAGGGACAAATGTTGCCTTACAATGGTAAAGGCCCGAATTAGCAGCTACAGACTAGGTACATAGAAATCGTGGATAGGTGAAGTGAAATTAGACCTATTTGCTCAACACATTAGAGAAAGTGGAATTAAACCTATCCATTGAATGCATTAGAGAAAATTTTGGTCTACCACGTTGAGAAAGATGGAATTGAATGGCCCTCAACTAAATCAGAATTATTTTCAAAATTGGTAAGGGTGACAATTGGGGAGAAAGAGAATTTACCTTTGTGCAAGTCACTTTTACTTCAATCTTAAATTGGCCCACATCCTGATCATAAACAACATTCACCCAGAGGTCGAAGGAAGATATCAAATATCAGAAAAAGATGCTAAAATTCTTTAGGTAATGAAGAATAGAAAGAAGGTGGATTTGGCTTAAACTATTATAGATCGTTGTATTTGGTCAATACCACATTGAGATTTCCACTCCCTTGTGGACCAATTCTATCTAAATTCCTACGAGTTGCTAGAATAGATTTGTTAGCTGAAGAAGGAAAAGAATTTAAAAGGACTAACATGGTGAATGAAGTCACATTGAAGAAAATTGGCTTCACAAAAACTTCAGATGGATGGACTTCTAAGAAGCCAAGGAAGGCAGAACAAGTTAAGAGAATCAAAGAATAAGAAGACGAAGATAGAAGATAATATCTGCTAGGGGAGAAGGAGTCATCCCCTTAGTAAGAGAAGAAGAAACTTCAATGGTAGAATAAATAAGAAGAGAGGAAGAAATGATGAGTGAAGATGAATGTATGAGAGAAGAAACTTTACTAGCAGTAGCAGTGGCAAACTTCCACCTTCTCAACCCACTTGCCAAATCCCACAAAACCAACTAGCCATCCCTCTCTCACACTTAGAAATTCTTTACACTAGGATGACCAATCTAGAAACTAGCCTCTCAACTTTACACCATAAGGTAGATATAATTGAGGAATCAATGAATCAAAAGCTAGATACTTTGATTTCCTTAATTGAATCTACAAAAGCTCAGTCTCACCCTGTAAATTCCTTTACTCAAACCTTTCCCTCATGCCACCAAAGAACTCCTTCCCCCATTTGATCCACACATGCTTCACCCACACACTCACCTTCTAGACCTCCCTCTCAAACCATTCCGTCTTCCATACCTCACAGAGAAATCATTCATTCAAAGATTCACATCTCTGAAATATCTTCTCTACAACGCCCAACAAATCTTCCCTCTCCTCAACTCTAACATTTAGCCATTATTCTATATCGACGTCCACAACCCTCTTGGGTTCCACAACCTTCATCTCAACCACCTGTTGAGCAACCCACTTTTCTAAGCTCATCCACCTCCACTTTACCTGATTTTGATTCTTTAGACTCTAAATTAGATATGTCCTCTCCTCCTCCTTAATCTAAACTGCCCATACCACCTCCTCATTGGCCTCTACAACCCAAAATACCACCTCAACCTTCCAAATCTATCATTTCACCCACTCCTTCAATTCCAACCAAAAACTTACAATCCATCCCTCCACAATCCCAAAACCAACTCCACAAGTTCCTAGGAAACCTATGAAGAGGTTCAAAGTGACCTTTGAAGAGGTTCATACTAGGAAGCAGATAAATGACACCATCACCTTCCTCCTCCAAGCCCAAAATAAGCCTTTTCCAACCCAAGACCTTAAATTTTCAAAATTTGAAGATCCTGAATTTCTTGCTAGAATTATCATCTTAAAGGATCCTCCTAACACACCTAAAAATAACAAACCTAAACCTCTCTAGATGTCGATGATTACCTACCCTTATACCTAGAAGACTCCAATCCTCCTTCCTCACCTCAACCTGTCCCACAACCTACATCTAAACCCAAATCCGTCTCCATCAAAACAACCCCACCAAAGAAGTATCAAACAATCATTGACACATCCAATCCAAATTTTTACTATCTCCCAGAGAATGTGTATTTAGAAAGAAGAAAACTTCATCTAGATGCCTTCATGTAGGGACTGCCCTTACCATTCCTAGAATTAGGCAACCCTGGTTATAGAGAGAGACTTAGGGTTGTTGTTAAACCTTCTGTTGTCCCATTCACCACTCCTACTAAACCTACATCTTTAACCAAGCCTGCATCTTCTTCTAAACCTCCATCCAAACCCAAATCCAATATTCCACCAAAGCCCAAACCTAAGCCTTCCCATTCCAAACTTCTACCCATCATTCTCCATCAAGAGGAATACCTTCGCAGGATAGCTGTTAATACCTAAGCCCTTCAAGTTAATCAACTCCTAAACTTCCCTAAGTTGCTTAATCCTGCCATCCAAGCATGAATTTGACTCATTCCACACTTCCAAGCCCCAACTACCATACCTCTTTATCCCTCTTTTGTTCCTATTTCCCCTAATAGTCATAAAACAAAAATAGCCATTTCCAAGAAACCCAAAACCTCTACTCAATTCCCTATAACTTATTCCAAAATACATAAGCCTCCATAGACAAACCCCTAGCTTGCTACACTTTTTTGTTTTCTCTCTATGTATTCTTCTTTGTTTTCTCTTTTTGGCTGTCAAATTGTATGATGAATGTACTCATTGTATTCATGTATTTTGTAAATTATAGGCATTAATTCTTCAATGAAAAATAGTTTTTTTCATATTTTGTGTCTATTTTCTTTTCCATTTTGTGCCTTTTTTATTATAACAAAAGGGGAGAGAAATAATAATAGTAGAAAGAACAATTAGACTAGTGCACTTAGTAAGGGTGAGAAATAGCAAACGTGATCACTATAAGTAGTTAATGCACTCATTCTGGGGGGAGCTATCTAGTTTAAGCAGGATTCTCATTTCCTTAGTTCCTTATTTATGTTTTTTAAAAGCTACATTACTCAAATGTTTTATCATTATCAAAAAGAGGGAGAATGTTGATCCTAACCCTTTTTTATTAGCTTAATTTTTGTGATAAATGTGATTAACCAGCTGAGTTTTGATGATATTGATAGTTACATTCCCAAGTGTGCAGTGATAAGTTTATGAAACAGATTAAGGGAAGTAAATTTAGACATGTGAATAATATGTACAAGTTCTTATTGGAGACAATATCCACCATCGTCAGTTTACAAAGGAAGAAATCATGTGAATGCTCAAGGAAGAATATCCCTGAACTTAGAAGAGGATTTCAAATGTATTGGGACACATCTATAATCATGAGAAACAAATTCAGAATATGAAGAAGTTTAGAAAGTCTGAAGAATGAAGGCTGTAGACATAAAGACTAAGTTTGAAACAACTTTAGAAGTGTTTCAGATGTTGAACTCAAGCTTCTAACGCCAAACTGCAGTTGAAGGATATGTTTCGCATCAAACATGAGCTTCAGAGTAACTTCATATGGACTTCAGATGTGCTAAACTATGCTGCTCAAGTAAAAAAAGTTAAATGGCAAAGTTTAGATATGAAAATAGCTTCAAAAATGCTTTAGAAGAATTATCAATGCACTTCAGATGTGCTAAAGTATGAAGCCATAGTGTTGAAGTGTTAACGACACTTTAGGCATGCTAAAGCACGTATGTAATGCATTTCAAATGTGCTAAAGTATGAAGCCACAGTGTTAACGGTTTAACGCCACTTCAGATGTTTTGAAGATTCACTTCAGACATGCTAAAACATACTTACAATGCATCACTAAGATATAAATGAGAAACGTTTGAAAATGGCTAAGTTCTGAACTTCAGATGTTACAAAAGAAAGCATCAAAAGTGCTGAAGTTCAAAGGTTCACGAGTAAGTAATTCACGTCACTTTAGATGAGAAGGATTGTTCCAAAGGCAACAATTCTAAGTGTTTGCGACAAGTGCAAATCGCAATTCTCCACCACTTCAGATGGTCTTAAGGTATGCTTCAGATGGTTTGAAGTAGCGACGACTTTAGAGTTTTCAAAGAAGCATCACTCGTAGAGTTCTCCATCATTCTAGATGTGCTTAAGTCTTTACTTCAAAAGGTTTGAAATCGTGGGAACACACTCAATGGTCAAACATTCAAACATTAGCTGACATTTAATGTATAGTGTCCTCTCCAATGAGAAGATTTGAATCCTAGTATAAAAGGAGTAATCAGCGGATGTTCAAAGAGTTGAAGAAAAGTTAGTGAAGTTAGATACTGATCAAGAGAGAATTTAAATCAATATTAAAGTTTTCTTTCAAAGATTTCAACTCTAATGCACTAAGTTCTAATACAAGCATTAAAAGGTCATCACTTCATCAACTTTCAGGAGTTTGAACTATCTGTTCTTAAGTGTTTATCATTACTTATTTCTATATAGTTTTTTGTATAATCAGCCTATTTAAGGGGCATTTATCTCTTGCACAACTTTATTTTAGTTTGTATTTCTTTAAGCAAATGGCTTGTAGTGTATGTTTGTTGGTCACAGCAAGTAGGTTAGACTTGCTGAGAGTTTGTTGAGTTTCTAGTAAGCTCCTGAGAAACTAGTTCTAAGAGTTTGTTGGTGAGCTCAGGAAAACCAACAAGTGTACATTGATCAAAGTTAGCTGATCAAGTGTAGTAGAACCTGAGTGCAATAAAGACACTGACTTAGAGAGTGGAGTAAGGTACTGAACCATTATAAAAATACTTGTGTCATTGTGCCATATGATGTATTTCTATTCTTTTTAAGAATTATATTTTTATTTAATCAGAGATTTTAAAAGCTCAATTCACCCCCCTCTTGAGCTACCACCTGAATGAGACCAACAAGAAACACTTCAATTATGTGTGTTGGTCCCATGCTATGGCTTAATCAAACAAAGTTAACAAAAGTGTGTCAAATGCACCACAATATTGACCACTCAGATAAAATTAAGAACATATAAATTATAGTGATTTAGCAATCTCTACCTACTCCACTCTTCAAGTCAAATTCCTATATTCAGGTTCCATTGGTCAACGTAATCCCAAAGTAACAAGTGGTAAAATTCTCTAATCTCTAGACTTACAACTCCGGGTGATTGTATAGTTGAATCACTTACATACATTGTAATAATTCAAACTATCTTTTGGTTTACCATTCAAACAAAGGTAAAATGAATATAAAAAAGGAATAAACAAAACTCAACTATAATGAATTTGATAAACGCAAGTGACTTTGAGCTTCAATGAACTTCACAACACCCACTTGATCATGATCATCTGTAAAATAGAGGTTAGCAATAATCCACTTTGCTACAAATCTAAACCTTTTTGATACTCACTTTTTCTCACACACAAAATTCTATATTTTTCTTTAACCAATCTCCTATTAAATAGCTTAGCAATTCCTAGGAGATTTTTCCTTAGAGAGGTTGAAGAACAAGTTAAAATGACACAAGAACAGAAATTGCATAACTGCCCATAACAGACAAAAGTCATTGATGTTTTCCAAACATCCGTTGACATTTTCCATCACAATAAAATCCATATAGTTTTAACTTCATCAGATTAGTCTCTAACCGGTAATTAGTTGAATTCAGATCAAACATCACCAAGTTCAAATCCATCAAGGTTCAACTTGACCAGATTTGTCCATAATTAGTAATCCGTCGAGGTTTTGAAAATATAATTCAAAAAAAATTTTAACGGATTTTGCAATTTGTCAATGTTTTGCCTTAGTCTAATTTTCACATCTTGACAAAGATCCTTTACAACCTTCCAACCCACACATTTCACAGATCCTTGTACCATTCCAAATACACAACTCTTTCAACCATCTACATATGCATAAACCATTCAATCCACTCAATCTAATTATTCACCACACTTCAATCATTTATCTAAGTATAATCATTCATACCAATCAATCCAATCACAAACACAAATACATCATCCTATGACATTTAATCCTTCAATCATGCAAGGTTAGATAATCATTTCACCTCACATACTTGACACATTTAAGTTATCCATGATTTTTCATCATCAAAACAGGAAGCTGTTGAGTAAAAGGGTTTGGTTTTGACGATTAACAAAACTTGTTACTAACTTGAATTAAGCTAATGATATGTTGTTGAGATTTCTAGATTCAAAAGAAGTTCAGATGTGACACAGTTATGTTCAAAGGATGTTTTGAAGGCTTCAGAGGAAGCTTTAGAAGTTCAAAAATGACATTAAGAGGCTTTAGAAGAAAAAATGTGAATTCAGATGGAGAACAGAAGCTTCATATGATGTTCAGAAGAAGGAAGAAGCATCAGAGAAAAAAGAAGAAATTTTGGTGAGAAGAAGAAGTGTTTGAAGCTTCAAAACATCTTTAGATGTTTTGATAAGCATGTTTAGAGTGAAGTACAAGCTTCAGAGTAGAAGGAGGAAGCTATTGGGTCCCATAGGTTTGGCTTAACCCAAAAGGGGAGAGATGAATTGGATTTATAAAAGTTTATTGCTTAACCCCTGATAAATTACTTTCCCACTTTTTTGTGCTAATGTGCAAAATGCAATGGAATATAGATATAGTAGAAAGATAAAACACAAGTCAGCAAATTGAGCATAGAATCAGCACACATAATTTTTTTATAGTGGATCGGGCAACCATCCCTACTCCAGTCTTCTAAAAGTGCACCTCTTGTGCCTTGGGTTCCACTATCTCTTTATAGTGAAATTACAACTAGTGCACCTAGCACTCTTTTAGATTCCAGATCTAGGGGGTGTAACAAATTAATAAGTTGTTTGTGAGACACACTTCAATGAACACACACTTGTTTTTCTTAATCCTAGCTCAAGGGGACATAAACTAGTGTCATTGTACTTGATGGTTCAAATTATAATTCCTCGCAAGTGTACAAATGTATAACAGTATAATGTGCAATGCAAGGATCGATCCTATAGAGAATGATCAAACCAACTTAATTAATTTTAGTTACTGAACTATTCTAGCTTTAAAAAGAATGTATTTATAACTAAATGAATATGGAGTAATGATTGTTATAATTTTAGTATTTTAGAAACTTAATGGAATGCAAGTAAATCAATGACTAATAATAATGTAGGAAGATTAGCAAGATGCAAAGTTCTGGGGATCCGATTTCACCATTAGATGATACCCCTTTGCTAATAGAATGTTAGATTCAATGCTTTGCTTGGGTTCATTCTTTCAAAAGTAAGATTATTACAGTTAGGTGTGTGAGTTTAAATCAAGTATTTTCACTCGTTCTAGTTACGTATGGTGTGTAGCATAATTGAGGTGAAAACCCATTAAGTTCAACAACATAATGAACCAAAATAACATGGTTTAGCATATGGTGTCTACCTTAACCATCTATCCTTTTCATTCAAGGGAGCT
>JAYJMB010003319.1:0-14230 GCA_036873735.1 Pouteria campechiana
GTGCAAAAGATGAAGTATTAGGTGCAAAAGATGAAGTATTAGGAGAATAAAATATGGCATTTTGCATTCTCATCAATGCAGATTGACGTTTTGTGTGGAGGAGTTGAAAACTTATTGGAAGAAAACTTTTACTCTTAGTAAATGCTCTTTGAATGTTTTGTCTTAACCTCTAGCTCTTCTTATACTAGCTTTCAAATCTTCTCGTTGAGGTTGGTGGTGAGCATTGAATGTGAGGGAACATTCAAAAGTTTGATCATTGAATCGTTCTTCCAGCTTCATACTATCTAAAATAAACATGTCTGGAAAGGGAGAGAATGCTTCATTGGAAACTTCCATTGTTGCAGTCATTCACATTTTTGCACTGTTTGAAGTGACATCTTTATGTGAACGATTTAGATTGACTTCATTTGAAATGCTTCATAACATCTAACATAAGTTTTTCACAACTTTTGAAGCGGCATGAATTGCTTAGTCATGTGTCTGTGCTTTAGTTTCATCTAAAATTGATTTGACAATATCTGAAATTAAAATTTCACAACATCTGAAACAATGTTAACTCTTTAACATCTAGACTTCAGACTTTGGTACATTCGAACTCAACTTTACATTATCTGAGCTTGGTTCCACTGCGTCCGAAGTGACATGTTAGCCATCTTAAGCATAGTTTGAAGCTTTGCTTGTGTCCAAACTTAGGCATCTCTTCTTATATACTTTGGCAGTTGTCTAAGAACACATCCGAAGTGAATTTCTAACACTTAATTGATATTAGATATATCCTTCAACTATAACATAGGTTTGGAAGCTTAGAACATGTGTCTGAAATCCTTGAGACATTGTTTCAGACTTGATCTTATGTTTATAATTGCTATTCTACCGACACACTAAACTTCTTGAAATTGTTTCTCATGATTTCAGACATGTCCCATTATGTCTGAAATTCTCTTTTAAGTTCAGGGTCATTAGACCTTTGAGCATTTATGTTTTCTTTTTATTCTTATCTCTGATATGATTTATGTGCGTTGTCCACTTGACTAATGTTATTTCCTTGATATATTTTATATATGTATTACTATACACTTGGAAAAATAATAGTTAGTATCTTAACCATTCACTCACATGATTTTGCTTATCATCAAAACTCAGGTGGTTAATTATATTCATTATCAAAATCAAGCTAAGTAAAGGAGATTTGGATCAACACTTACAAGTGTTTTAAAGCTTCACCTGCATTCCAAAGAGACACTACATATTTTTATTTTTACTCTTATTATATTTCATTCATTTATTGCCTTGGGTTGGTTTTAGAGACCAAGGGTGCGCCCCCCCCCCCAAAAAAAAAAAAAAAACAAGTTGAATTGTTGGAGCAGTGTCTTACAATCATCTTGTTGTGTTGTATTTACACCCACAAAGTTGGAATTCTAGAAGTGCTTTAGGCACTAAGTAATTGCGCCCCTTAAAGCTGGTATCTAAAAGAGTGTAGTGACACTATTTTGTATTTGCAACTGAGCTAGTGGAACCCAAGATACAAGGGTGTTGACCCCAAAATGCTATGATATGAAAGTTGTATGACAAAGAAAGAATCCAAGTAAGATGGAGAAAATATATGCGATGTGCAAATGCAAAAAATAGAAGGCAGTGGAAGCACACAAGCACACACAATAATAATAACATAAGAATTATAGCGGTTTAGGCCCCCTTGGCACCTACTCCACTCTCCAAGGTTTTCCCAACCTTGGGTTCCATTATGCCATGTGGAATCATAGATCCCATGGTTTCTAGAGCTAACCAAGAACTCTTACACAGCTAGTTCATACAAGCTCACTAACAACTTTACAATGTTGGTTTTCCTTGAGCTCACCAACAAACTCATACAACCTGGTTTTCCTCTTAGCTCACTAGAAACTCATGTACACTGATTTCTAGAGCTTTCCAGAAACTCTCTTTTACAAATACAAATGTGTATAGATAAATTGCCTCTAATCAGGCCTAAGTTTATACACAATTAAGCTCAAGACTAATGATAAAACAATAAATACATTATAGTTCTTCATTCTCCTCTAAAGATTAAAGGATAGATCTTAGAACACTTCTAATATTTAAAAATTGTTGGAGTGATCGCACCTTGGAGACTTAAGTTCTTAAGATAAACTCATGTTTAATCTACTCAAGTGTATTCTTGTTCTTCTTCATTGGAAGTTCCATTTATAAGTTCTAAAACTAGTCTAGCCATTGCAACTACTTTTGGTATGTTTTAGGTCATTTTAGATTGTGTTCTTAACACTCAACAAAATTGCCTAGTTAATCAATTTTAGAGCCTCTGAAGTTAAACATCAGAGCCTCTGAAGGTCGGGTTCTCATCAGTTACCATTGTCGGCCATAGTTCAAAACATTTGAAGTTAGTTTCTGTGCCTTTAAACTTCCTTTGAAGGTCTAACATTCCCAACCAGCATCAACGACTACATTTTCAAAACATCTAAAGCTAACTTTAGAAGTTCTGAAGATACTCTGAAGATATTCTGAAGATACTCTAACCTTATCTCTATCCAAGATCCTTCTAAAACTCCTTTTGGACTCTAACGCTTCTTCTTCCTTCTAAAATTACTTTGAACGTCCCTCTTAAGCTTCTTCTTCTTTTCTGAACGTACCTCTTCTTCTTCTAGACGCAAATTTTGAAGTTCTGAAGCTCCCTTTGAAGCCTTCAAAACATCCCGCTAAACATATTTACATCACCTTTGAAGCCTCTTCTGAATCCAAAAATCTCAATAACACATCATTACCTTAATTCAAGTCATTAACAAGTTTTATTAATCATCAAAACTTGACCCTTAGGGTCAACAAAAGGTGTGTGCTTAGAAGAGTGGAGTAGAGAAGTTGTCTTGAACCACTATATATCATGCGTACTTTTAATGATTAATTAATTTGCTTGAGTCTTACAATTCGAAATAAGTTAAAAAAGGGACTGCAATTCAATTGCAAGCATACGGTGTTAAGTTTTATAGTCTAATAGTGAGAAGGTTATCGTTTCGATAAGGACTTTAAATTTCAACTAAGCACACTAGCTATTGCTGCAAATAATCTTAACTTTATTTGGAAAATCAAACTTAAGAAATTGAATAAGGAAATAAAGTGAATAGACTTTGGTCGAAAGAAATCAAGATAAAGAAATTCTAGAGGATCGATTTCACGTATGTTTCAATCATGGTATTTTTAACTTATTATATATATATTGATTATTCTCTTGGTTTATAAATCAAGAATTCTAATTCACTTACCTCCATCTCTTAAGTGTTGAGTCAAGTATCTATTCTAAATATCCCATTTTTGATATTCTTATAAAAATTGAAAGATTAAGAATGTATTAAGATTTGTAATACTTTTGAATGATTTCATAAAATTTAAAAGCTCTTCCGAATCATCTAGAATTTCATGTCATGATGCCTAGATCCTATTCAGGATTAACTCTCCCGATTGTCAAATCTCAAATATAAAATTATTCAATAGATGACCAGCAAATTAAAAGCATTAAGAGCAAGATATCAGAAATAAACCAATGAAAACTTTCAATAGTATAACTAATTAATTACATCATAATATCCACATAAGATCCATCTCTCCTCTAGAAAGAGAAGTTTAGTTACTCATAATAATATCAAAAATAATTCCAAGTATTCTAAATGTGATCCAAATTATAAAGGAAGAACAAGAAAGAATTATAAAACTCTGAGTCGATCTTGATCTTCCTCTAGATTTGCACCACAATTCTTCTAATCTTGAACTCCTCCACCCCAAAAATCCCTTGTTTCTCCCTAAAAACTCCTTAAATAACCCTAATTAGGGTTATTTTACACTTTCATATGAATTTTCAAGTGGTTTTGTGTATAAAATATGCAAAATACTAAAAATAGCACACTTTCGCATTGCACCAGTGCTGTGGCTCTGCATCCTAGCACCGCAACTCCAAAAATTGTTGCCCACACACTATTTTTTGTTCTTGTGCCATGGTTTAACATCTTTGAGCTGTGATGCCAAACTTGTTGTCTGTTGGTCCTGTGCCATGGCTCAAACACAAAGTATACAAAAGCGATTTACATGTACTACACTAACAATCACATAAGAATTGAGAACGCAAAACTTATAGTAGTATGACACTCTCTACCTACTCTACTCTCCAAGTCAAAATCCCAGATTTGGGTTCCACCAGTCAACTTAATCCCAAAGTTACAAGTGGTACCATTTCTCTATTCTGTGGTTTTGCACTTCTAGGTGATAATATAGATGAATCACTTACACACCCTATAATGATTCAACTATCTCTTAGTTTGTATTTCAAATCAAGGTATAATCAGCATAATGAAGGAAATAAAATAAATCTTACAACCAATTCAAGACACTGGTGACTTTAGTGCTTCATTGAACTTAAGAGTCTCCCACCAACTTCATTCACCTACAAAACAGAGGTTAGAACTTTTGTTGATCTTGACTTCTTAGTTTACTCTTGATTGCTCACGAAGATCTCTCTTTCTCTTTGCACATATTTTCTTTCACAAATCTCCCATTAAAATAGGCAAGCAATTATTGGGAGATATTCTCTCAAAAGGAGTTAAGGAAAATGTCAAACAAGCTTCAAAACTGGATCCGTATAACTGTCAGCAAAAGTCACAAAACCAATGACGTTTTTCCCAAAACCATAGCATTTTCCTTCATAAAGAAAATCCATTGAGGTTTAACTTCACTGGATTTCTCCTTGACTGCTAATTCGTAGAGGTTCCTTCTAAGTTTAAACTTCACCTGATTTGAATTTGTCAAGGTTCCACTTCGCCGGATTGTTGTTGATTGCAAATCCGTAGCATCCATTCTCTTCATATCTCTACAAATCTAATCAACTTATTTACACATCATTCATATTGTGAATATTTCATTCACATCAATCACATCAAAACAAATCAATTCAATTATACATTTACATCAATCCATTCTCTCTCAAATTCCTTTAAGTGTTAGTGCATCATCAATCCATATAGCAAAACACATAACTTCATTCCATCCATGTTTATTCATCACAAAAATAGGAGTTAAGCAATTCTCCTCCTTTTTGATGATGACAAAATCAACTATGGATGAACTTAAAATGGATATTCCTCCCCTCGTCAACATGCTTATTTCTCTCTCTTTTCATGGGAAGAAAAAAGATGGGAATGAACAAATGCAGAGAATGCACAAGAAATATAACTAATCAAGATGGAGACTATGAATATAAAGTCATAAGTGTGTGAATATCAACAATGATTCAAAGAGTCAAGCAAGTGTGAAAGTTTTTGAATAAAAGAGTTTTTTTCTTTGAAATAGCTTCATTTTGGGGAAGATGGCTTGAAGTGGAATCTAATTTATCAACAGAAGAGGATGCTTGAATTTGTTCCCTTATGCTTGCAAGTCAACTTTGAGAGAACCTAGACTAGCTGAAAGTAGGGTCTACAAGGTGAAAACATTAAGCAAAGGAGAAGTCAAGGTGGTTGTGACATGAGGTATAGAAGAAGGTGTGGGTATAGAAGAAGTTGGAGCTGGAATATTAATGGCTGTAATGTGTTAAGTGTCTGAGACAGTAGCTACTGAATCATCTCTTGCTTGAGGATCCTTCCTATCCTTTCCTTGGAAGCCCTCCTCCTCTTCTAGATCTTGCTCTTCTCCCAGACCATTTTTGAAGAATTCTTCTTCACCCTCATTCTCTCCTTCAACTTCTTCTTCATGATCACCTCTTAGAGCTTCAACTTCTGGAGTTGGAGTTTTCTATTCACTATCTCCAAAAACTTCTAAGATCATTCCCCATTTACCATTCTCATGCTTTATATACCTCATCATTCTGAATGTTCCAATGTTGATCTCATTGTAGCTTGAGGGACAGGTTGGAATATCATCAAATAGATCAATCTTATAATGTTGAAATAATCTTGTCCAATACACAAAATAAGGTAAGTATCCATTAGCTCTTTCTTTTTGATTAAACATGTATATCAGCATAGCATCCATTAGATCATACTCAAGATTATACACAATGGTGTAAATCAAAATACATTCTTGAATACTATCTACATCATGTCCTCAATTTCTTATGAACAGACAATGTGTCACTATATGATGAACTAATTTGAACTGCGTAGAGGAAAATTCCTTATTTGTGAAGCCACCTTTCTTATTAGACAAAGATTCTTCACCAATCAAGCACTCAACCACTTCTTTCCTATCATGTGTTTTAACAGCAGAAACATTATTAGGATTATTATGTATGATTTTGATGATAACAAAACTTGTAACATAATATGTATGAGTTATAAACAAAAATGATTGAAAATATATGAATGTTTATAAAATCATATATGATGTGCGTAACTTTTAATTATCACTTTTAATATGTCAATTTTCACGATGCACTTAATATTAATTATCATTACTTATTCTATTAAAATATATGTTAGCACTACGCTTAATTGAAATATCACATTATGTGCTTGAATGAAAATACATGTTACTCTTGTTCTAGAACATGTGCAAATTATATGAGGATAATTATGTTTTGATAAAATGATATATTTAAAAGCTAACAATGTAGTAAGAGTAAAAAATTTCTAAGTGCAAAACTATGATAAGCTACATTAATCATCTGCTACATTCAAAGGGATTAAATTGCTAAAAATATGAAGATCATAGAAGAAGAAGAAGAAGAAGAAGAAGAAGAAGAAGAAAATAGAGGCTTTAAAGACGAGCTATAAGGAGCTTGCTTTGTCCGTAAAATCGAATGAGAAATTCCCATGGACAAATCCAAGGCACAACTACAAGCCTAAGCCAAACCCGATGCCACAAAGTAGAAACTTCATCCAAGAAATTCAGACTATCTATATTGATCATAAAGAGTTCATCCAAGACAGAGCGAGAAGAAGAGAACTCCACCAGGAACTTGAACGACTGAAAATGAAGAAGCTAGGAAGAACAAACTTCTTTTGTATCATTGAAGGACCAGACAAATGCACATGATGAAACGAAACTTTGCCTGAGCAATGAAAGACAAACATAAACTTTCTACGACCAATACTTAACTCAGACAAATGCAAAACAAAGAAGAATCAATCTTACTTTGTCCAAATAAAAAGATGAATAACAGAAAGAAGAATTCATTTGGAGGATAAAGAAGCAAGATAGTAAAGATGATCTTCATCAGTTGCTCAGACAAATTGTAACACCTGTGGTGTCTGAAATGTGAAAAAATGGGTAGAGTTTACTCTATGAATTTGATAAAATTCACTATTTTGAGCTATACATAAAGTTAATGAGAAGAAAAAGAACTGAAATGGCGAATTTGGGAAAAAGTATAATTATGATCAATAGGATTGGCCTAAAATGGTCATCATACATATTATGACATGTGCAGGACATTAGATTGAGCATTGAATGCGATTTGAAATGAAAATGGCATATAGAGTCATTTCTAGCAGAAAATTCAGTTAAAAAGAATTGAATAAGTGATTTTTGGCAATTGACCTCAAATGAAGTGGTGAATAACCTGAACATATTCCATTTCATGCGCATGAGGGGTGTGAAGTGATTTTTTTGATATTTGAAGTAATTTTTGTGAATTGGGACCATTAATGATTTTTATAAGTAAGAGTTTTGAAATTGAATAGCTCATTGTAATGAATGGGTAATTATTTGAGTTTTGGGGGTGAGATGTAATCTATTAAATAAGTAATTAGGATGATTATGCATGGGAGTAATGGAAAATAAAATAATTAAAATTTTAGTGATGATAGATGAGAGAAAAATGAAAATTTCGGAAGAAAACTAAGGTAGTACGAGTGTGCATTATGAAAATACTGAATTTGAGAAGTGGGTTCATTGTGATTGATGTTTGACATAGATAATAGAATAATTAGAAAATATGTTCAACATAGAAGTTATAGATCATGAGATTATCTATCCATTAGAAGAAAAATTACTCAATTTTGATATCATATGAGGAAGTTGTGGCTAATACACTAAAACTATTCTAAATGACTAAAAAATAATGAGATGAAGGTTATGATTTAATTTTATTTGACTTTTAGACATCTTTGTGAAATGATGCCGAAAGCGTTGTTAACATAACAATTGTAACACATGAAGTTATCTCTCTAATGCCTCAAAAATTAGGTCATTTGGATATTTTTTGTGAACGTTATGCTCAAAATAGTAATGCTATGTTAGACAAAAAAAGCTTGCCGTGGCAAGCTCCTAGAAAACATGTTTTTTGGCATCCAGCGAAAGCTTGCCATGGCAAGACTTTTTCTTACCATGGCATGGTGGTTTTCTACTATAGCAAGACCTCTGAAAACCCATTTTTTGGCCATCTAGCAAGACCTTGCCGCGGCATGACTTCCCCTTGCTGTGGCAAGGGTTCTGTAGCTCGTCGGAGTACCTAAAAGATTCAATTTTTTAAGCTCAAAACTCCTACCATTTTTCATTTATTCCATCCCCTTTCTTCCTCTTTCTACCCTAGCTATGGAACCCATCTTGTTTAGCCTAAATTCATGCCATTTGAGCTTGGAAAATTCCTTTTTTACGTAGATTATCACTTAAGCATGCCTCTTGGCTTGGGGTTTTGAGATTTGGATGATGGGAAATGGAGGCGGTGCCGATCTCTTGCAAGTGGAAGGAGATAATGGTAGCTTTGGATGTATATTCTCATTTATGGATGGAAGACATACCTAGATTCCATGGTAAGTCGATTCTATTAACCAAATTTATGAATTTTTATTAGCTAGGGTTTTGTAAATTTCATAAACAGTAATTTTTGGGGGAAATTTCATGGTGTATGTTATATTAAACATGGGGGAATTATTTAATAAGTAATTTTAGTGATTTAAATATAAAAATTTATGAATTTAGCCTTGTTAGGGTTTCTTAGATTTTGTGAATAGTAACTTTTTGGGGGATTTGGATATAGATTGATGTAAGAATCATGAGGAAAATGATTAATTGGTAATTGTAGTATTTTTGACATTCTTTAAATGTGAGAAAATTGAATTATGTTATAATCCATGAAGAAAATAATAATCGAAGTGAGTAGTAAATTGGGGATTTCATATATAATGACATTATGCAATGGTTGGAATGGATTAGGAACTCAATTAACTTAGTATTACGTTGAATTCAATGTTAATTGAGTTGTAGAGTGATTATGCATAACTGGAAATGGAATTTAGGAGTTCTTAATGAAAATATTACGTTAAGCAATGTATGTTATATATTTGACGAATTGCTTCAATAAGAAACAAAGTGGGCTTGAATTTATGATATATAGAATAGATGTAAGGCCAATTGAACTTGGATTTAGAATCAAGAATTTAAAGAATTATTTTGGTGCAGTGCTATAATTTTACACTAAAGTAAGTAGGCTTTTTCTTTTGGTTATATAGAATATTCCATTTGTTTAATCAGGCATTTGTATGTTGGTTGGGGATAGTGCATATCCTATGTCTGTTTATTGTTGATATGTAGTTAGTTTAGAGTATATGAATGTTTGGGATAATGTATATACCTTGGTTTGGAATACTTAATGTTTTGCTTATGGGAAGGATAATTGATTGTTGAGGAATAGTGTGAATGATTTATAGAAATGATATTATGACTTATAGAAATTGATAAAGTTGATTATGTATGTATGAAGTATATTGGCATGCTTGAATGCAATCATTTGAGATTGAATTGATAATATAAATGAGGCCTTCATGAGTATAATTGTTGATTATTTGGGTATGAAATTTCTATGTTGGTTTTAAACATGTTATTTTGATTCATTATTATTTTTGAATCATGCCCACTTACTGAGTTGCTTAGACTCATGCCTTTTTATTTATTTTTTTAGCTAAAAGATAGGTAAAGAATTCCAATGGGGAGTTGGAACTGGTGAGCACGATTTGAAGACATTATTTTGTGATAGGATAAATTAGATTGGAAATTGTACATAAATTGAATATTTGGATTCAAAAGTTCCAGATGATGTATAATTATATTTCAATTGGGCTTACATAATTATAGTGGAAATATTTCAATTAATGTATGATCAAATGTATGGCATGTCATAGATAATTATGTTTAATGTTGTATTAGAATGATATGATCCCAATTTTGTATACTGCCATCATAATTTGGGCCGATCTTGGGCTATGGGGGTGTGGGTGTGTGTTTTTGAGTTTATGTGATTATTTTATTTTATTTGATAAATATTGAATAGGTTTGAATGGATGAAATTTAGAGGAGGCTCTGCTAGATTTTTGGGCAGACCATGCCACCCTAAAAGTCGGCAAATCTAGGTGAAATCCCAGTGTAAAATGATAAGTCGGGCCTCAGACGGCGGGGTGTGACACAAATGCACATAATGTGAAAGAACTTCGTTTGACTAGCTGCTCAAACAAACATGCTTAATAGTGAGGAACTCTTCTTATCCTTCTGTGCTCGGACAAATGCATACAACTTGAAGACACTTCGTTCGACCAATGAAAATTATAAGACAAACTTTATCTGACACTTACTATGGATGAATGTGGAACAAAAAAAGAATACAATATATTTCGTCCGATCGAGCAGACAAATGTCAGGCATCACATTTCTTCGAATCCAGCTCAACTTCATCTATGGCACCTGAGTTCGTTGATTACTTACTAAAGATGAATTACAAACATGAAGTTTCGACTGGCAGACATAATTCAAAGGGAAGTTTGTCCGAGACTCACTACAGACAAATGCAGGCAAAGAGAGGCTGAGACATTGTCTGAATTAAATTGCTATATGACTGACATTTAAACCAAAACATTAATTTAGCATTTGTAATCATGTGCTTTCGGCATGGAGAAATTGCTCAGTCACCACTTTTGGCAACAAAGTAGCACTGTAGGTTTTTTAGCTGTGACAAGTCAAATGAAGAACATCTTTCAACACAACTTATCTTCCTCTCTCTAAAAGAACGTGTTGCAATAACATTGGAGCAAATTAGAAGCAAGCACTTCAACAGGAAAAATCACAATGGTCTTCTAGATTCAAAGCAATGATCATTTCTGCATTCATTCCAACCAACTCCTCTAAAATGTTAAGTTTTTGAAGATCTATTTGGGAGATGAGTTGGACGATTCGAAGGTGGTGAAGAAATACTTTTCAAATGAAGTTAACATTCTGTAAATCCTTCTACCTATGGACAGGAACTTAAATCTTAAGTTATCTATTCTTGAGCTTCAATCTTCATATTCTTTATGGCCTTATCTTTATATAATGGAAAGATCTTTTCGTATTACTATCAAGCCCGGCCTTCCTGGGTGTGATGCATCATTTTTAAATATAATTCACCAAGATTGACCCAGTTTTAGGGTAGGGTGCTTGAGTATCATTTTGGAATTCGACTAGTTTCTACAGGAAAATATACAGAGTATCCTCTGAAATATTAGGGTTTAACCTATACAATTATTCATCAAATTAAATAAAGAACTGATATAAATTCTAAAATACATCAATCCACATACCCACAGCCCTAGATCTTACCGAATCATGATGGTGACACACTTATCACTATAATTATACAAGCACATTCTTAAGAAAATGAATAATTTCTATGATATGCCTTTACACCACCTTATACATCAATTAGAATTTATTAATTACAATTATATAGATCTAAATAAAATTTTGATTATACTTAAAACACAAAGGGGATTACAACCCCACTATTTTGTCATATCACTAAGATGTCTTCAACCATTGCCCATCAGTTCCAACCCATAGTTGGAATTCTTTACCTGTCAGCTAAAAAAATAAAATAAGAGGTATGATTTTGGGCAACTCAGTAAGTAGGCATGATTAGAAAATAATTAATAACCAATAATTAACATATTCGAATCTAGCATTCACAATCATAGTCAAATTCAAAACACATGCTATAAAAAACATCATGTCATTATACCATCATTCTCATCTATTTATATTCAACCAAATCAATATGTCCTCATTTATATGTATTCCACCTTATCACTCTTATTAATCTCAATCGCAATGCTTAATAATACAATCTTGGGTCATTCTTTATACCATCACTTCCAATCATGCAATTCAAACAATCATTATCTATATCCTTTAAAAGAAAACAATGGGATAGTTAATATCCCAATCCAAAACACACATGCCAATCCAAAATCACACATGCCAAGCAAAATAATGGGATATCCATATCCCCATACAATCATCATATTCAACCAAGAAGGAGAGAGAGCCAACTTACTTTAGGTGAAGCAAAACTCTCCACATAGCCTCTAATTCACTATTTTGGCTCCTAAGGATGCTTTTGTAATCCTACATACACATGTATTCCAAATAAAGACATACAACTTAGTTTGGGTTCCAAGTACACAACCCTAACTAATTTCTTTCTTATTTCACTCATCAAATGTAAGTTAAATACCAAAGATTTTCAAGGGCACCAACTACTATATTGTCGCCTATTTAAAGAGTTACCCTCTAATGCATCTTAATTTTGGGAATGCATTCCAATTCATTCATATTGCTGCCCATTACTTCCATACATGCATTTTATCAAATACATGATATGCAGAGCATTAGCTTGCAATTTTCGGCAATAATCATTATGGTTTATGCCTTTCTAATCACATAATCTTCATTCACGCATTTCATCATATGTGTGAAACGCATGCATTGATTTTCCAATTTTCAGCAACATACCATCATGTTTATGAATTCCCAGCTACATTCATTCAAAAATCAACTCAATTAACATCAAAACTACATAATAAACTAATCAATTAAACCCTTGATTTATCAAAATGGCCCATCATCATTCATGTTCATATGTGATCCAATGCATTCGTGGATAGCAACAATCACGTGATTAGTAACCGCAAAAATCCTCTAAACATTGCTATAATCATTCCATTCATTCCCCCATGAAGATTAAAACAAAATCTAGCCAAAGCATCTCAAACAGCCCATGCTTTCTAGCATAAAAGTAACCCTAACATATGAAAAACATAAATTAGATGGGGAAAAACTAAATCGCCATACCCAATTCACTAATTACCCAATTCCCTTATGATTCCTAACATGAAACTCATCATCTTCCCCAAAAAGGTTATTGTTCATGAGTGAATAAAAAAACCCTAGGAAGCGAAAAAAATATGAAATTGGCTGGAGAAATGGGTCTTACCATCAATTTTGGGCTTAGCTTCCATACTAATCCAAGAATCCCACCTCTAAACTCACATTAGCCTCCTTAGATTGCAATAAACTAGATCTTCTTCCCTTTTCCATCATCCAATTTGAAAGAACTTAGGCTAGAAGGGATAATGAGGGGGTCAATCATCTAAATCCACTTGTTTCCCAACTCAAATAGCAAGGGATCAAGCTTTAGAGGGGTGGGATTTAGGGTTGGGGCATTGAGGAAGAAAGGGGTTGGAAAAAAATGAAGAAAAATGGTCTGAAAAGCCCTTAAAAAAATAATTTTTGGGCCACCAAAATTTCAATGCTGTGACCTCAAAATTTCTGCCCCTAAAACGTGCAATTTGTTAGCCCCTGTGGAGAAGTTTTGGTAAATTGCGCATAACATCCTCATACAAACTCTGAATTGAGTAATTATTATTTCTTGAAAATATAATTTTAGGCTCTACAACTTTTATGTTTATTAATTTTTCTAATTAAGTCTAAAAATATTAGTAATTTATTCTCAAAATGACACCATGTGTTTTAACCCAATTTACAGGTCTAAAAACATCTTTAGTATTTTTACTATAATTTTCTCATATGATATTTAATTCATGTGATTTTTGATTCATCATAAAGATAATTTAAAGATCTATAACTTTCATGTTGGACATTTTTCCTAAATAATCCATCAAATGTGCCAAAAATTAGGTACAATTGGTACCTATATCATAGTAAACTTTATATTTTCATACCTTTGTACTGAAAATTGAAATAAATTTCAAAAATATCTTCATTTTCTTCCATATAATTCTTTCTTAATTATTTTTCATGTTATTTACATTAAATGCATAATAATATTTTTCAAATAATTAAAAATCAAGTCATGCCAATACTCATCTAGACATTGTAATTTACATAATCTCATTTAACTCAACTGAATTAACCCATTTCATTTCAAAATTATTTTTCTTCACCTAAATTTATCACTATACTTAAATGTGAA
>JAYJMB010003320.1:0-14228 GCA_036873735.1 Pouteria campechiana
TTTTCTAGACTTGGTTATTTGATTGAGATTTGAATATATGATTACGTGATTAGTATTTGGACATTGGCTATTTGATTCAGGCTTGGACACATGACTGAGGTTCATGCTTTGATTTGGATGCCTCTTGGATTGGATTAATATGTGTTTAAAGTTTGGATGCCTACTAGAATTCGATCGTTGTATATTTGAGGTTTGGATACCTGCCGGATTGGCTACTTTGGATGTTTGGGATCCCACCCTTTTTGGGCTTTGTTTTGATGTCGCCTTTCATGGAAAAAAGGACTAATCAGCCTATTGTATGTGGACTCCTTCGCTTATTTCATGAGTGTGGATGGAGAACTTGTAGCTCCTTAGTTGACTGAAGGCGAGATACCATGTAGTCATGGATCTCGCAACATTTGTGCTGGATTATAGAAATGGACTAGAATACACCAAGTTGTAAGGGAGTTGAGTCCACTTAGTTTGATTGTGGTCGCCACTTGATTGTGGTTTAGACCACTTGGTTTGGATGTGGTTGCCACTTGACTGTGATTTAGACTACTTTGTTTGTGGCTGAGTCTACTTTGATGTAGCCTCCTAAGTATAGTATTGGTTGAGAATAGGCAAATGAAAGTATAGATACATTGATTTGTATAGGCCACATGATAGTAGTTCCATTTGCATGTGTGAAATCAATTGGGTAATGTACTAGAAAATTTTTAGCATGACATGGGCTAATTGATTGGGTATTTATTTTAGAAATTGTATGATGATGTACTTTGCAATGACCCCATTTAAACAAAATAAAGTAATAGAGAAACTACATTAGAAGTCAGTACTTATCTTTTTATGTTGTGCTTGCTCCTGCAATGATATTGGTTGATAGTGTCATTGACAATCGAGTTCAAAGTAATGTGAATATTATAGTGGCATTGTGATTGTTAATCCCATATGATGAAAATTTTAAGGAAAAGCTAATATGAGTTATGAGCAATGAAATATGAATGTTACCAGGATACGTTTATGTATATTGAGTAGCAAACTTAAGGAAATAACAAAAATCATATGGTACTTGAAGTTTTGAGGATGAAACTTTTTGTAAGGAGGGGAGAATGTAACACCTGTGGTGTTGAAATTTGGGAGAAATTTTTTGCATTATGGTAAAGTGAAGAATTAAGGTAATACACAGTGTTTTATAAAGAAATTGCTATAGAAGACTAAATGGAGTGACATGAACCTAAGTGGTGATTTTGAGTAAAGTCATATATATGACTTGAATGACTAATGTAGCATGATTATTGTGTATAATGTGATGTGTATGAGATATTGAATTGAAAATTTGAGATGATTTTGGAATTTTGAACTATGAAGTGGAAGGTTATGTGAAAAGAACTCAATAGGTGAATTTGAGCAAAAACATGTATTTGAGTTATACAAAGGACCTAAAGTAGTCATTATGTGTATTGTAATGTGTGTGAAACATTAGTTTGAGTTTTGAATATAACTTGGAATGAAAATGGCTTATGAAGTACTTATGATAGAAATTCAGTTAAAATAAACTAAATAGGTAATTTTTTATAATTGACCTCAAATGAGATGGAAAATAGCATGAATATATTTTGTTTCATGTATGTGATGTGTGGGGAATCTTGGTTTAAGACTTGGATGCATTCTAGAATGGAAATGGCATGTGAAGTCATTATAACAGAAAAATTCAGAGAAATTCGATTAAAAACAACTGAATGAGTGATTTTTAGAAATTAACTTCAAATAAAGTGATAAATAGCATAAACAAGTCTTGTTTCATGTACATGATATGTGAGAAGTGATTATTGGGAGATTTGAAGTGTTTTATATCAAATGGGGCTATGGATGATTTTCATAAGTCTAAAAGCTGAATTTAGAAAAGGGGTTTATTGTGATTGAATTTGGACATAGATAATAAACTAATTTGAAAATGTGTTCAACATGAAAGCTTTAGGTCATTAAATTCTCAATTCCAATGTTTTATGAGAAAGTTATGATTAATATACTGAAGCTATTCCAAATGACTGAAAAATAATGAGATGAATGTAATGGGTCAACTTTATGGAAATTTTTGACATGTTTGTGGGCTGATTAAAAAAAGTTGTTAATATAACTGTTGTTTCTCTTGAAGTTATATTTCCAATGTCTTAAAAATTAGGTCATTTAGACATTGGATGCAAAAGTTATGATAAAATTACTATCACTATATTGGATAGAAAATAGCTTGCCACAGCAAACCCCTAGAAAATATTTTTTTTTGCATCCAATGAGAGCTTGCTGCGGTAAGGTCATTTTTCTGTCGCGGCAAGCTCATTTTCTATCATGGAAAATCCCCAAAAATCAAGTTTTTGGCCATGTAGCAAGACCTTGCCCCGATAAGACCTTTCCCTGTTACAGCAAGGGTTCGATGACGTGGCGGAGTACCCAAAAAAGTTGATTTTTTAAAGCTTGAAACCCATTCATTTTTCCATTATGTTCTTCTTCCCTAACACTGTTCTCATGTCCCTCAAATCCTTTTAATCAATTTTCTTGCTTGATTGGTTAGGAAACAACTTAATTTCAATGGGTAATCAAGTTGGCATGTTTCTCAGCTTGGGTTTCAATGTTTACACGATGAGCAGAGAAGAAAAATCTGATTTTCTTCAAATGGAAGATGCCAATGGGAGCTTTGAGTTTAGATCTTGTTCATGGAAGGAAGACAAGCTTGAATATTATGGTAAGTCACTTTTCCCTATTCGAATTTCCAATTTTTTCATCATTAGGGTTTTGAAGAATTTATGAACAGTGGATTTTTGGGGAGAGATGATGGGGTTTTGTTGTTTAAATCATGGGGATTAGGAAGTATGTATGCCTAATAAGGTTTGGTATGCATTTGAACATGATAAATCATAATTAGGCACAATTAGGGTTTTGGGACATTTATGAATTGTGGAAAAATTGGGGCAAATGATAGATTTGGAGGCAATAAACATGGGGAAAATGATTAATATATGTATTATGATACTTTAGCACTTATTTCGGATCATTTGGATTATTAAAATTAGATTTTTGATTATAACCTGATTATGGGTTAAAGAAGGATTTGTGTATGGGCCATGAGAGCCATGTATTGATTACATTAAAAACATAATTGATGCCTAATTGAACTATTTTGAGATTAAATAAGTGTTAATTATGTGGTATTATGAGTATATATAGTTGGAAATGAAATTGATCTATGACAATGGAATGTTCTAATATGTTATATGCAAATGGAATCATGCCTGTGTAGGACTATTAATGTGGATGGGAGGCTATGAAGCTTAAGAAATTGTGGAAATGGAAGCATGATAAGGTAAGTAGGCACCCATCCTTGATTAATTATATTGTATGTTTGCGAATAAAAATCCTATTTGATTGTATCTGGGCATAGTTATTTTGGTTGGGGATTGTGAACGTCCCATATGTGTTGAAGATTGGTGTCTTTGATTTGTTAGGATAGTGGGTATCCCTTGGTTTGGATTATAGATGTTCGCGTATGATTATTATTCATATGTATGCTTATTTGTTGAAAGAGATGAAGAACATTCCATTGAGTAGCATGTGTAATTTATGGAAATTGGTAATTGAGATAATGAAGTGGTAATGTTTGAGATACAACAATTTGACCATGAATTTAGTTTATTGCTAAAATTGAATATAATGTATGTGGATTATTGATTATATTTTGTTATTACATGTCTACTTAGTTTCCCAGACTCATGCCTTCTTATTTATTTTTTTAGTTGACAGGCCAGATGAAGATTCCTAACCGAGGTTTGGGCTTGGTGAGCCAATATTGAAGACCATATTGTTATAATAGAATAATTTGTGTTGGAAATTCATATGTCATTATATATTTGTATCAAAGATCTCAAATGATGTATAATTATGTTAAATTGTCCCTGATGTATATTGTAATGGAGTGGCATGTCATAATAGTTAAAAATGTGCATATTATGTCTCTTGGAATAATTTTGGTTATTGCCATCATGGTGTGATATAGATTCTGGGTTGTGGGAATGCGTGTAAGTGTGGGTGTTTTAAAATTTATATCATGGCTATTTAAATTTTGATAAATAATTGTATAGGTTAAACCCTAATAATTTAGGGAATACGCTGTCCATTTTTATGTAGAAACTAGTTAAGTTCCACAATGGGACTCGAGCACCCCACCCTAAAAGTGGGCAAATTTTGGTGAAATCCCAGTGTAAAATGATAAGTCGTGCCTTGGAAGGCGGAGCATGATAGAAAACTTGATTTATGTGACTAGCATACAAATGGCATCAACACTCATGCCGTCATTGTGCAGACTTATGCCAGTCATCATTTCCAACGATAAGCGGCACTACAAGACTTTCAAAAGCTATGAAGAGTCAAACGAGAAAAACCTTTTTACATAGCTCATCTTCTTCTGTGAACAGTGATGCAGTAGCTCGAAAGAAATCAGTAAGGCCTAGACTTCAATGGCAAAAAATTTCAATGGTCTTATTCATTCAATGCTGCTCTCATTTCTGCATCCTATCTTCTCCAACGGTTGAGATTTTGAAGAAGCTATTTAAGGAGAAGAAGCAGGATAATTCGAAGGTGGTGAAGGAACCCATTCTAACTAGCTTAACTTTATGCAAATCCTTCCACACATGGCCAAGAGCTTAAACCATCAGACATCCTTCTTAAGCTTAAACCTTCATATCCTTATAGTGTAACGCCCCGCCCACCTGGGGTTGTGACTCCATTTTACATTTTAAATCAACTATAATTCA
The DNA here is from genome assembly GCA_036873735.1 of Pouteria campechiana. NCBI lineage: Eukaryota > Viridiplantae > Streptophyta > Magnoliopsida > Ericales > Sapotaceae > Pouteria > Pouteria campechiana. The sequence goes on from JAYJMB010003320.1 coordinate 4,788, forward strand.
CATAAGTTTCCCCACTTCCAGGATGGGGTGGTTGGGTCCCATTTTCTAGTTTACTTAATTTCTAATGAGATATACATGTGATGGGGCAAGAAATGCCCCATGTATATGAATGATGGGAATGGTGTGTATTCCCTTAATTCCATATTTTGTTATTTATCTATGAATGGAAATGGAGATATTTCCATGAATTGTCTTTTTCTTTTCCTGTAACACCCTGCCCTCTCGGGGCTATTATTCCATTTTACACTTCAATTACACTATGATCTTACCATGATTTTTCCATGAAAAAATCAAGATTTTCTAGCTCAAATCACTGAAGAACCATGTCTAAAATGATGGGTTTTCAAGGCTAGGGGTGTGGGAGAATAGGGGAAACGGAACGAGATAAAATGGGGCTGAAACAGGATGAAACAAACTTAAAAAGTTGGGCCACTACCATACGGCAGCCGGCTGCCATACATGCTGCGGTCGGATCTAAGGGCATATACCTTGCTGTCCATTGGCAGGCGGTATGGCAGGCGACTGCCGTATGGTGGTTGCCCAACTTTTGAAGTCTGTTCCATCCTATTTCAGCCCCATTTTATCCCATTCCATTTCCCCTATTCTCCCACGCCCCGAGCCTTGAAAATCCATCATTTTAAACATGGTTTTTCATTGATTAGAGCTAGAAAATCTTGGTATTTTCATGGAAAAATTATGGTAAGATCATAGTATAATTGTAGTGTAAAATTGAATAACAGCCCCAAGAGGGCGGGGCATTACATATGGCCATTATCTTTACATTATGGGAAGATCTTTATGAATAAATAGAGCTCTAAGAGAGGTCATATATTCCCTTATGCTTCATTGTAACACTTTTTAAAGTGTCAGTTTTTTGGTTAATCTGAAAACCAAAGAGTTTATCGTAAATTCGATAAACCAAATTGTAATGAGTTGTTTGTGATCTTTGGAAAACCATCAAGTTTTCTATTGAGCTTTGAAACTAGTAGTTGGTAGTGAGCTTAGAAAAACTACCAAGTTTGCTTATGATCTTTGAAATGGGTGAGTTTTCTGGTGAGTGTCGTGGAAACTTGTATATGCCCCCTGGTGCTAGAATCTAGAAGAAGTGTGGGGACACTTATGTATTCCATTATCCAGGGTATAGTGGAACCTAAGGCACAATGAGTTGGTGCTCTTGGAAGAGTGGATGTAGGAACGGGGTCCTTAACCATAATAAAAATCGTCTTGTCTGTGTGTGTGTGTGTGCTTGCTTTATTTCTCTGCACTTTATTGTTATATTATTCATCTTATGCCACACACTCACAAGCACAAAAAAGAGGAAAATAATCCAACAAGGGCTAAGCAAAGAATTTTATTTACCCAATTCACCCCTCCTCTCTTGGGTAAAGCCATCTTATGGGACTCTACACATTTCACTCCTCTGGATGATTCCCTTGGTCGTTTCCCATGTTTAAAAGCAAGAAATTGTACTCAAACATATTGCAAATGTTGAATTATAGTATGTACGCTAAGAAAATCCTGATTTTTTGGAAGTCTTAAGTTGGTACCTTGGAGTTCCTAAGCAGATGAAGTTTGAAAACATTTTTAAAGTAATGTATTTCAAAGTTTTGAAGTTATTATTTTAGAATTTTTAAATAGGCTAAATTTGGATAGAATTGCATCATGTGCATTTTAGAGGGCAAAAGTTTAATGTTCAAACTTCTGAAATAGCCTTTTGCTTTGAATTATAATAATACAAAAGTTTTAAAATAGTTTTTGAATTTTTGAAGTAGTCAAAAACAATTAGATTTCTAAAACAACGAGGATTCACAAAAAATATATTATTTTACAAATTTATTCAAGGTGCATTTCACTCCTGTAGATGATTCTCTTAGTGGTTTTTCATGTTTAGAGCAAGAAATTGTACTCAAAAATATTATAAATGATGAATTATAGTATATAAGTTAAGAAAATTTTGATTTTTAGAAGTCTTAAGTTGGCGCCTTAGAGTTCTTAAGTAGATAAGGATAGAAAAGATTTGAAATGCAAGGCATAACAGAGTTTTGAAATTATTACTTTAGAAATTTTAAATAGGCTAAATTTGGATAGAATTGCATCCTACGCATTTTAAAAGCCTAAAGTTTAATGTTTAGACTTCTGAGATGGTCTTTTGCTTAGAATTATAATACTTCAAAAGTTTGAAAACCATTTTCAAATTTTTGAAGTAGGCCAAAACAATTAGATTTCTGAAATAATGAGGATTCACAGAAAATGTATTATTTTATAAACATATTTAAGAAGCATTTCACTCCTCTAGATGATTCCCTTGTTCGTTTCTCATATTTAAAAGCAAGAAACTGTACTCAAACATATTGTAAATGATGAAATATAGTACGTAAGCTAAGAAAATCCTGATTTTTAGAAGTCTTAAGTAGGTACGTTAGAGGTCTTAAGTAGATAAAGTTTGAAAAGACTTAAAAAGTAACACAAATCAGAGTTTGGAAGTTATTACTTTAGAATTTTTAAAAAGGCTAAATTTGTATAAAATTGCATCCGATGCATTTTAGAGTGCTAAAGTTTAATGTTCAGACTTTTTGAAAAATCATTTTCCTCAAAATTGTAAAGCTTCACAAGTTTGAAAATAGTTTTCAAACTTCTGAAGTAGCCAAAAACAATTAGATTTCTAAAACAACGAGGATTTAGAGAAAATGTATTATTTTACAAATGTGTAAAGGGTACATTTCATTCCTTTGGATGATTTTCTTGGTTGTTTCCCACATTTAAAAGCAAGAAATTGGACTTAAACATATTGTAGTTTGATGAATTATAGTATGTAAACTAGGAAAATCCGGATTTTAAGAAGTCTTAAGTTAGTACCTCAGAGTTCTGATGTACATAAAGTTTGAAATGATTTTAAATGTAACATGTATTAGTGTTTGGAAGCTATTACGTTAGAAATTTTAAATAGGACAACTTTGGATAGAATTGCATCCTTCACAATTTAGAGGTCTAAAGTTTAATGTTCAGATTTCTGAACTATCCTTTTGCTTAGAATTATAATACTTCAGAAGTTTGAAATTTTTTTTCAAATTTTTGAAGTAGGCCAAAACAATTAGATTTCTGAAACAAAGAGGATTCACAAAAATGTATTATATTACAAATATATTCAAGGTTCATTTCACTCCTCTAGATGATTCCCTTGGGTGTTTCCCTCATCTAATAGCAAGAAATTGTACTCAAACATATTGTAAATGATGAATTACAGTATGTAAGCTAAGAAAATCCTAATTTTTAGAAGTCTTAAGTTGGTACCTTAGAGTTCTTAAGTAGTAAAGTTTGAAAAGATTTGAAAAGTAACACAAATCAGAGTTTGGAAGTTATTACTTTAGAATTTTTAAAAAGGCTAAATTTGGATAAAATTTCATCTTTTTCATTTTAGAGCACTAAAGTTTAGTGTTTAGACTTCTGAAAAATCCTTTTGCTTAAAATTGTAAAGCTTCAAAAGTTTGAAAATAGTTTTCAAATTTCTAAAGTAGTCAAAAACATTTACATTTTTGAAACAACGAGGATTTAGAGAAAATGTATTATTTTACAAATGTGTACAAGATGCATTTCATTCCTCTGGATGATTCTCTTGGTCGTTTCCCGCATTTAAAAGCAAGAAATTGGACTAAACATATTGTAGTTTGATGAATTATAGTATGTCAACTAGGAAAATCTTGATTTTAAGAAGTCTTAAGTTAGTACCTCAGAGTTCTGATGTACATAAAGTTTGAAATGATTTTAAATGTAACACGTATTAGAGTTTGGAAGTTATTACATTAGAAATTTTAAATCGAACAAATTTGGATAGAATTGCAACCTTCACAATTTAGAGGTCTAAAGTTTAATGTTCAGACTTCTAAAACAACAAGGATTCACAGAAAATGTATTATTTTATAAACATATTCATGATGCATTTCATTCCTCTGGATGATTCTCTTGGTTGTTTCCTGCATTTAAAAGCAAAAAATTCTACCCAAACATATTGTAGTTTGATGAATTATAGTATGTAAACTAAGAAAATCCTAATTTTCAGAAGTCTTAAGTTAGTACCTTAGAGTTCTGAAGTAAATAAAATTTGAAAAGATTTGAATTGTAATGCATATCATAGTTTTGAGGTTATTACATTAGAATTATTGAATAGGCTAAATTTGGATTGAATTGCATCCTTTGCATTTTAATGAACTAAATATTAATGTTCAGACTTTAAAATAGCCTTTTGCTTAGAATTGTAATACTTAAGAAGTTTAAAAAGAGTTTTCAAATTTCTGAAAAAGGCAAAATAATTAGATTTTTGAAATAACAAGCATTCACAAAAAAATGTATTATTTGGCAAACATATTCAAGTTACTTTTCATTCCTCTAGATGATTCTCTTTGCCTTTTCCCTCATTTGAAAGTAAAAAATTATACTCAAACATATTCTAAATGATGAATTATAGTATGTAATCCAGTAAAATCCTAATTTTAAAAAGTTTTAAGTTAGTGCCTCAGAATTCTGATGTACATAAAATTTGAAAAGATTTTAAATGTAACATGTATTAGAGTTTTAAAGCTATTATGTTAGAAATTTTAAATAGGATAACTTTAGATAGAATTGCATCCTTTGCAATTTAGAGGTCTAAAGTTTAATGCTCAGACTTCTAAACTAGCCTTTTGCCTAGAATTGTAATACTTTAGAAGTTTGAAAATTGTTTTCAAATTTTTGAAGTAGGTAAAAACTATTAGATGTTTGAAACAATGAGTATTCGCAGAAAATGTATTATTTTACAAACGTATTCATGGTGCATTTCACTCCACTGGATGATTCCCTTAGTCGTTTCCCATGTTTAAAAACAAGAAAATGTACTCAAACATATTATAAATGATGAATTATAGTATGTAAGCTAAGAAAATCCTGATTTTTAGAAGTCTTAAGTTGGTGCCTTAGAGTTCTTAAGTAGATAAAGTTTGAAAGGATTTGAAATGTAATGCATAATAGAGTTTTGAAGTTATTACTTTTATGGTTTTTTAAATAAGCTAAATTTGGATAGAATTGCATTTTATGCATTTTAAAGAGCTAAAGTTTAATGTTCAAACTTCTGAAATGGTCTTTTGCTTAGAATTATAACACTTCAAAAGTTTGAAAACCATTTTCAAATTTTTGAAGTAGGCCAAAACAATTAGATTTCTGATACAACGAGGATTCACAGAAATTGTATTATTTTACATACATATTCAAGGTGTATTTTATTCCTCTTGATGATTCTCTTGGTTGTTTACCACATTTAAAAGCAAGAAATTATACTCTAACCTATTATAAATATTGAATTATAGTATGTAAGCTAAGAAAATACTGATTTTTAGAAGTCTTAAGTTTATACCTTAGAGTTCTTAAGTTGATAAAGTTTGAAAAGATTTGAAATGTAGCGCGTATTAGAGTTTTAAAGTTATTACTTTAGAATTTTTAGATAGGCTAAATTTGGATAGAATTTCATCCTATACATTTTAGAGCGCTAAAGTTTAATGTTCCGACTTTTGAAATAGCCTTTTGCTTTGAATTGTAATACTTCAGAAGATTTAAAATAGTTTTCAAATTTTTGAAGTAGGCGAAAACAATTAGATTTCTGAAACAACAAGGATTCACAGAAAATATATTATTTTACAAACGTGTTCAAGGTGCATTTTTGGATGATTCTCATAGTTGTTTCCCGCATTTAAAAGCAAGAAATTTGACTTAAACATATTGTAGTTTGATGAATTATAGTATGTAGGCTAGGAAAATCCTGATTTTAAGATGTCTTAAGTTAGTACGTCAGAGTTTTGATGTACATAAAGTTTGAAAAGATTTTAAATGTGGCACATATTAGAGTTTGGATGTTATTAAGTTAGAAATTTTAAAAAGGACAAATTTGGATAGAATTGTAACCTTCACAATTTAGAGGTCTAAAGTTTAATTTTCAAACTTCTGAACTAGCCTTTTGCTTAGAATTGTAATACTTCAGATGATTGAAAATAGTTTTCAAACTTCTGAAGTAGGAAAAAACTAATAGATTTCTGAAGCAACGAGGATTCATAGAAAATGTATTATTTTACAAATGTATTCATGGTGCAATTCATTCCTCGGAATGATTCTCTTAGTGGTCTCCTACTTTTAAAAGCAAGAAAATGTACTCAAGCATATTGTAAATGATGAATTATAATATGTAAGCTAAGAAAATCCCAATTTTCATAAGTCTTAAGTTAGTACCTTAAAGTTCTTAAGTAAACTAAGGTTGAAAAGATTTAAATTGTAACGCTTATTTGAGTTTTAAAGTTATTACTTTAGAATTTTTAATTTGGCTATATTTGTATAGAATTGCATTCTTCACATTTTAGAGGTCGAATGTTTAATGATTAGACTTCTGAAATAGCCTTTTGCTTAGAATTGTAATACTTCAGAAGTTTGGAAACTGTTTTCAAATTTCTGAAGTAGGCAAAAACAATTAGATTTCTAAAACAACGAGGATTCACAGAAAGTGTATTATTTTACAAACATATTCATGGTGCATTTCATTCATTTGGATGATTCTCTTGGTTGTTTCCTATGTTTAAAAGCAAGAAAATCTACTCCAGCATATTGTAAATGATAAATTATAGTATGTAAGCTAAAAAAATCATGATTTTCACAAATCTTAAGTTAGTACCTTTGAGTTCTAAAGTAGATAAAGTTTGAAATAATTTGAATTGTAACGCATATTAAAGTTTTGAAGTTATTATATTAGAATTTTTAAATAGGTTAAATTTAGATAGTTTTGCATTCTTCGCATTTTAGAGGTCAAAAGTTTAATGTTCAAACATGTGAAATAGCCTTTTTCTTAGAATTGTAATACTTCAGAATTTTGAAAATATTTTTCAAATTTAGGAAGTAGGCAAAAACAATTACATTTCTGAAAGAACGAGGATTCACAAAAAATGTACTATTTTATAAATGTATTCAAGGTGCATTTCATTCCTCTAGATGATTCTCTTGGATGTTTCCCGCATTTAAAAGCGAGAAATTATACTCAAACAAAATATAAATGATGAATTATAATGTGCAAGCTACAAAAATCTTGATTTTTAGAAGTCTGAAGTTAGTACCTTAGAGTTTCGAATTAGATAAAGTTTGAAACGATTTGCAATGTAATGCATATTAGAATTTTGAAGTTATTACCTTAGAATTATTAAATAGGCTAAATTTGGATAGAATTGCATCATTTACATTTTCAAGAACTAAAGTGTAATGTTTAGATTTCTAAAATAGACTTTTGCTTAGAATTGTAGTACTTCAAAAGTCAGAAAATCGTTTTCAAATTTATGAAGAAGGCAAAAACAATTAGATTTTTGAAACAACTAGGATTCATAGAAAATGTATTATTTTGCAAACGTATTCAAGGTGCATTTCATTCCTCTAAATGAATCTCTTTGCTCTTTCCCTCATTTAAAAGTAAAAAATTGTACTCAAGTATATTGTAAATGATGAATTATAGTATGTAAGCTAAGAAAATCTAATTTTCATATGTTTTAAGTTAGTACCTTAGAGTTCTGAAGTAGATAAAGTTTGAAAAGATTTGATTTGTAACATGTATTAGAGTTTTGAAGTTATTACTTTAGAATTTTTAAGTAGGCTAAATTTTGATAGAATTGCATCCTTCATATTTTAGTGGTCGAAAGTTTAATGTTTAGACTTCTGAAATAGCCTTTTGCTTAGAATTGTAATACTTTAGAAGTTTGAAAACAGTTTTCAAATTTCTAAAGGAGGCAAAAATGTAACAATCCGGGCTCCTGTCGAGGTATTATCTGCTTTGGGTCACGCCCAGCACCGACCCCAATGCCCAACCACATGGTTTTGTCCTACAAAATGCTCCTCCACAGATTACCACGAGTCCCCACACTTAAGCCAAGACTCCCCATCTCACCCAGGCAATGTGGGATCTCACATCCACCCCCCCGAGAGGCTCCAGTGTCCTCGCTGGACACACCCTATTACACATGAGTTATATATTGTTGAATTTTTGTGCATTGATTGCTGTCAAAATGATATTTAATTTTAGCATGATCAAGGGTGATTAGCATGATGTTTAAACATAGTGATTAATGATGTAAATTAAGAAATTTAATGTGATTTCTAGAATTTTTATTTTTCGTACGAAATTAGAATTGAGTGATTTATTTTGCATTGTTCAGATAATTTCAAGGACTATAACTTTCATGTTGACCATAATTCCTAATTATGCTTATATTTTGAGTCATGGGTCCCAAAAAGTGACGTCACTTGTATTGGAGATGGTTGTAGTGTTTTTGCTATAAACTTTTTTCTAATAAATCAGAATTTAGTGATTTTTGATTCATTGGAAAATTCACAACAAAGGCTAAAACTTTTGTGTTTACCACTTTTGATGAATCAACACTTATATGTGCCAAATATTTGAGAAAAGTGACATTTATTACAATGACATGTGTATTTAGTCAAAATTGGATTTTTATAGAAATCTTGAATGTTAATTGATGATCAGATTGTTGCCCAATTTAAGTATGATTAAAAGCACTTGTATAGTTGTTGAATGCGATGATTTAATTGTACAAAAAAATTATGTGATAGTGGGACGTGATTAGAGGTGGAGAATTAAGAAGACAACCGCCCAAAATTTTAATATTAATATGAGACAGAGTTTGGATGTGAATTTGGAACTTGAGCAAATTAGATGAGGAGATTTGATTAAAATAAAAGTTTTGTTACTACGTTTGACCCATTGATCTTATTACTATCATTTTTATGAATATTATATTTAAATTTTGGAAAGAGTGATTTTAAAATCATTATGTGTTAAAGAATAAGGTGTTTAATGGTTGAGATTTAAAGTTATGCAGTTGATATATTTTGCTATCCAATATTGGGCTTAAATTGATCATCTCATGATGTAAGACTCATCCCATGGCTCAGATTGAGGAAAAAGGGTAGACATATGAGTGTGTGAAAGAAAATAAGAAAATGAATTAGTTGGAAAAATTCACCCATTTGGTGAATAGTGTGTGAGAACCCTAATTGCTCTCCCATAAAACTCATGCCTCCTTCTCCCCTTCTTCTCAAAGCAAATTGCTTGCTTCCTTCCTCCATCTCAAATTGATTTCATTCCCTAAATTCTACAATAAAAATTTCTTTCAATCAATCCTAAAAGGCAGCAAGGTTGCAGTAAGATTTCCATCAAGTATTCATCAAAATCAAGTGGACAAAACTGGTTGGAAGTGGACAAATATATTGCTGATTTTTTCAAGTCAAAAAGGTGAGTTTAATTCCATTGTTTTGATTTATTTTGATATTGTAAATCATGGTTAATAAAGGTTATATGATGTGGGAGAATTTGATTAGAAAATTATGCAATTTAGTTGTGAAATTCGTAGGTAATATTGGACCCTAGAA